>BQNB010062719.1:0-35970 GCA_026074375.1 Tanacetum coccineum
CCATTAATCAGTATAAATATAGCCTATGATCAGATAGAATTCATATGAATCTTCTTGACAGGGTTTTGTAGCTGTACTAGCCGTTCTCTTTACCAGAACGTCTCAAAGCAGACAACACGGTAAGAGTGAATCAGATAGTTACTATCTTTCTGATTAAGTCGTCAATTCATATACTGGACCAAATTGATATCCAGTTGGCACAAGCTTGATTCATATAGAATCTTGCAAGTCACCTACCGCAGAGCTGTTTGAGGTTAACTCTAGAAGGATTTCCATTTGTCACTGTGAATACTAAAGAGTATCACTTTGAATGTTCTAGCAAGATCTCAAGGATAATGCATAGGACTCTTTGTTACCAAATGTTGTTTAAAGGTAAACAACAAGTGTTATACATGAATTGTATCCTAATGAGATTTATAATTTGATCTCTCTTGGCTCTAGACTTGATTTGTGCGTTTTAGTACTCGAATGCTAGAGCTGCCTACCACCTATTCAATATTAACAATCTCGAAGTGAGATGTCAATAGATAACATGTGTATCTCCGTGACAAATGAGACAAGTTTCTTTTAAGAGAAACTTGAATGGCTGGGAAGGGTTGTGCATTGCATCACTGGGTCAATGACGTCTTTCTTCAATACCAACAATCATCTTTGTGATTTTGATAGATTTTGTATTGACCCGGTTTCTGCCTAAGTTGTGTGGAAAGCTTCTTTCTTTTCACCCTTTATCCATACATTTATTTTTAATTCTTTAACCCCTTCAATGCTTACCAAGACGTCATTACTAAAACCTTGTTGTGATTGTTCTAGTGTTAACTCATGTCTTAGTCGGCATTATTCCCATTTCTCATTCTTCTCCAAATCATACCTAAGGACTGCTATTTCTAACTATGGATTGTCCTTAGGTAGATCTCCCCAGTTCTGGTTGGATCATAGGACTTATACCTAACCTTAACCACCTTATGACTTCATCGATGTCGTGAGATTAATTAGTTGTTAGGTATAGAGATCGAACCATAAAACCTTTGATACAAACATTTTGAAATACTCCCCTTACACATATGCTCTGCGATTCGAAATTGCGCACATATGGGTAGAAGTTGTGCACTTAGAGTCTTAAAGATCACATTCTTCTTTATTACATTTTTATCACATTTTTCTATCCTTATTTTAAATAATAAATATCTTAGTATTTGAATATCATATTGATTCAAAAATTATGACGTGAAACATTCATGGGGAGAAAAATTATACCTAAGATATTGCATGAATTTATTTTTCTGATAGCTCCCTTTCAACACAGTATGTGGGATACCACTAATTTTTAAAACTTAACATTACAATGAAAAAAATGATATGTCACCACAAATATGTTGAAGACGAAGTGAGATGCCTTAGTGAACAATGTATATTATTAATTGACATTATAATTTCCACATTTGAATTTCACAAAATGTTTTTGGATACATAAAATTGATATTTATGAGATGTACCCAAAATACATTAAAGGCTTTGGTTTTTAAAAGCTCTCCCTCAAAAATTAATCCATATAAATATGACATTTTTGAGTGAAAATTTATTTTACCAATTGACCAACTTATAAACATGGAATATTATACCCCAATTGTTAATGATCTTATTGGAGGAAGGGTGGGTTGAACACACAATTTTAAAAAGATACTCCACTTGGATATGCAATGATTTAACGTTTAAAGTTTTTCTTGGATAAAATTGTGTTCAACGGTTTTTTAAAAACCTGTTAGAAGACTTCTT
This sequence comes from Tanacetum coccineum, assembly GCA_026074375.1. Lineage (NCBI taxonomy): Eukaryota > Viridiplantae > Streptophyta > Magnoliopsida > Asterales > Asteraceae > Tanacetum > Tanacetum coccineum. The sequence continues at coordinate 1,774 of BQNB010062719.1, forward strand.
TCTTATAATAAAGAAAGTGCACTGACCGTATCACTTCCCTTATGATATTTGAATCCGGGTTACAGTCTGAAGTAACTGTAAGCCATTGTCATGAGCTCAAAACTTTTGAATGTTTTGTATAGTAGCCCAAGACCCGAGAAATTTGACTTTCTCGTTGATAGGATAAGTTATCTTAAAAGATACACTTTCCTTACAATTAGGTCTGAGTTATGTACTGAAAATGTACTTTAAAGTCATTGAGATAGAAGAAAAATCTCGCGTCGCTCTCTATGGACCTTGTTTTGGGGAAATTGTTTACAATCTCTTGCTCGAACTTTCATTTACACACGTGTCAATGTTATCTAGATTTTCTAGGGTACTGCTTATTGTTAGCGATTTCCAAGAGACATGTCGTGATTAATTAGTTTTGGTATTTTGATTAATTTTTTTTGATTTTGTATTTTGTTTTTTAAAGATAATTTGTTTTTTATAATTTTATTTTTATTGGTTTTAATTTTTTTTATTAAATAATAATTTTTAAATCAAAATAAGAGATAACAAATTTATATACAATTCAAGTTTTTTTTTTTTCCCCCCATCAGCGTGACAAGTTGTTGGCTAGAGTTGAAGTAGTTGTTCGTTGAATCTGGTTGTTGTTGACATTTATCGGATGCATCAGCAGTAGGAACATTGGAAGACATTGAAACAACTTGATTTTCTCCATTTGAATTATTCGTTGAACAATGGACCGAATAGACTTTCCAACTCTATCATGGATTTCATAACTGTCATGTCTATTGTAGAAACTTTTGTTAACATTGTGTTACGAGGCTTGAACCGTTTTGTTTAAACATCACTTGTCTGATTAGTTTTGAATCCACTTCAACACTGGTTTCTGAGATATCAACTTTTTCAGCAACCACACTCTGAGATTATCTGGCTTGACATTGTTAAATGTACCTGCACTTAAATCAAAACTTTGTTCATTCTGAACATTGATTGATTGTACATGCAATTAAATCCAGGAGTTTGTTTTCATTTATGAATATTTGGGATATCTACCATTTTGAAACCATGTGTGGGTTCACTGTCATCCTTGCGTGTACAAGAAGCTAGTATCTTTCCCATAGGAACCCACCTAATGATCCATCAGTTTTTGAAAATTTACCGTGGTAGTTTTCACCTAATATCGGATCTTAGGAGATGGTTTTATTCATACACTATGGATGTCTTATTAAGCAAAAAATCCTATGTTTCTGGTAAAGATCTTCTACAGGTTCTGGTATGTACTTTTCTGTTTAGGGGGTTTGTTACTGTTTTCTAGTCATGTTGGATTGAATCTTAGCACGTAAATACACTTCTTTTAGAATTTTGTTATACCAACATCATGATTTGCATTAAAGACACACTTATGACATGTAGAACAAACAAAGTGTTTGGAATTTGAGAAAGAATTAGAATTCTTAGAGTGATCTGCTATGGGCACACGCTTACTCATTACGTAACTTACTCTATATTCAGGCTAACTCCTATGAGTGATTAGTGCTCCTAGGTTTTTGGGTTTGCTACCATCAGCAGTGCTTTGAAATCTAGCAGAAGGCATCACACTAGTTTTTGAGTTCCTATCTGTCACACCCCATCAGCGACGAAAATACGAGAATGCGACTTCAAGATTTACATAGCTCAAGATACAAGATCATACCGTACATTATTACAAAAGTTTATTTACAAAAGTTTACAATTTCGCAACCTTGGAAAAAGTCAAACAGTTGTCTTTCAATAAACTCCCAAATGTACTCATCTTTGGTCCCAATTACTCCTCATTTACCTTTTCTAACAACACACCTGAAAATGATACTCGAAAACGTCAACAATAATGTTGGTAAGCTCATAGGTTTGACCTTAAACCTAGTTGCTGTGCCAATCATTTAAACACTGAACAATAGTGCTATATGACAGTGAGTATATGCATACAAACCCATGACTTATCATCCCCGATAATCATGTACGATGACCTTTGAATCCCCACTAGTCAAAAAAACATCATATACAATGTTCTTGGAGCCGCAATTCCGATATGTCACTTACGCACCTAAAGGGCTGTTAGAAACACGAAAGTATCGGTCACTTCCATAGATAACAGTCGTTAGCTCGTTAAGTAATTTTTGGAAACTTACATAGGTAGTTAGACCGAGGCCCATGGATAAGCCCATCAAGCTAAGGCCCATCTGCCCCTTGTAAGTATATAAACACCTCTCCATGCCTTGGAGATGTGGTTGGTTGGTTGTAATTTCACATAGTTAATGCATTTATTTTCTCTTTCTTTCTTCTCCTTGAAATACTCCTTCCTTTCCCATTTTCTCTCTCTAGTTCTTATTGTTAAAGATTACTAATATTCTTCAATTGGTATCAGAGCCATGGAGTGGTGTGTTTAGATTTTGTGTTTATCTTTTGGTTTGTTTGTTTTTTTGTAAAAATCATCCTTTATTTCTTATTTTTCTTTGATTTCAAAGCTATTGTGTACACTAAAAAGGCTTATTTACCTAGGTAAATCTGATTTTGTATCTTTGAGATATAGTTGTCAAGTTGATTCAATGAAAACATCACTTTTGTTGCTTTTTGTGTTTAAAAACTTTATAAAGAGCAAACTCTTGAATTTTAAATTTTTCGGCTTAAAAACCTTAAAGTTTTTATTTTTCTTGTTCCTATAGGGTTAGTAACACTAGTTGTACAAGAATTTTTGCAAAACAACCATCAAAAAGGTGTCTTTTGTGTTTTAAAATTTTTATGTTTCGTCACTGTTAGAACCGAACAACCCGTGTCGAACAACCCAAACCGAACAACCCGTGTCGAACAACCCGAAGCGAAAAACCCGTGTCGAACAACCCAAAACGAACAACCCGTGACAAACAACCAAACCGAACAACCCAAACCGAACAACCCGTGTCGAACAACCCAAACCAGGAAGTTTAACCCGTGTTAGAACAAACCTAAACGAACATACCGTTTGTCGAACATCCCAAACAAACAAACCCGGTCAGAACAACCCATACCGAACAACCCAATCCGAACAATTCAAGTTTTCAAATTATAGGTTTTATTTCTTTGACTCGGGTTAAAATTACGTAAAACATTAATTGTTTTTCTCGGTTTTTGTCAAGTATTGTAAAATCCGTATAGTTTTACGAAATTAATAACACTTAAAAGACTACTTAATCAAACAACAATTTCTTTTCTACCATCGTTCGATCAAAACAGTAATCTTATAACATATAAATTTCTCAATGACGACTTGCGACTTACAATACAAAGGCCCCCAAAAAAATTTTTCTTTCGGGTGCTGACAATTCGTCCACTTGGTTGGAAAAAGGATATGTATGATTGCTTAGAAAAGTTTAATGGAGCTATACATAATGAATAGGGACTACATGAAGATTGATTCTTGAATCCGTGAAAATGGTCAACTCATCTGCGCCCTTCAATTGAGAAAAAATGTGAGTGACAAAGACAAAGATAATATTTGCGGTTATCTATTCGGATAAGCCATTTCTAGCTGTTTGTGTTATCAAGGAAACAAATTTATTCTCCAAGGAACTACACCTGAGGTCTTTGAAATTGGTTAGCAATCATAATAGTCGCCAAGGATCTTGGGAGAGAATTCAACTTCTATGAAAGGAATCTTCATTGACGAACCAGAAAGAGAGTGTAACTTTATGAAGAATTCGATAAGTTTGCTTATAAGATGGGGGAAACAATACGTGAGTTTTACTTGGAATTTTTCCACTGTTTCTCAATGAACATGCTACATGGTTAAAATTATATAAACTAGAATAATTTCAAGGTGATTAACAAGTTTTTGAATTACTCTTTCTTCATGAGTATTGCAAAATTTGTGACAGATGTCAAACTAGTTCAGGATTTGCACACAACTAACATTGATCAGCTTCATGCTTACTTGGGACAACATGAATTTCATGCAAATGAGGTTCGTTTAATGCATGAACGTAACTCAGATCCGCTTGCTTTGGTTGCAACCCATCAGATGACCTAGTCTCCTTATCAAACTCATCAAAACTCATACCAAAACACTCAATTTCAACCACAAGTTTCACCATATCACGTCTCCCAGTATGATCATTATCAAGTATTCAAACAATACTCAAAAATCAATCATCCACACCTCTTTCTAACTCACTTATCATCATTTTTATCAATCATCAGTTCACCACAATGTTTATTCTCCATCATCATCCATCCTTCAATTGGAATATGCTCCCTTAGTTAACCAACGACATGAATTTTCCCAACCGTTCCAGTGTTCCAGAGGGGCGATGATCCCATTGATGCTATCAATCATGTGATGTCATTCTTGACTGTTGTTGTCATTTCTCGCTATCCTATTACCAATAACCAACTAAGGAATTCATCAAACCCTAGGCAACAAGCTACCATTAATGATGGGAGAGTGACCTTACAACCTATTCATGGGAGACAAACCTATTTTGTTGCGGGTACCACAAGGACCTATACTCCAGGAGCAAGTGGAAGTAATTCTAGGAAATAAAGGACTGTTACTTGTTACAACTGCAAAGGGGAAGGACACATGTCCAAACAGTGCACTAAACCAAAAAAGAAACGGGATGACTCGTGGTTTAAGGATAAAGTGTTGCTGGTTCAAGCTCAGGCAAATGGTCAAATTATACATGAGGAAGAGCTAGCATTTTTGGCAGATCCTAGAATTGCAGAAGGTCAAGCTACACAGACCGTCATTACTCATAATGCTGCTTATCAAGCTGATGATTTGGATGCATATGACTCTGATTGTAATGAACTCAACACTGCCAAAGTTGATCTCATGGCAAATTTATCCCATTATGGTTCAGATGCTCTCGCTGAGGTACACAATCCTGATAGTATGGATAACAATATGATAAATCAAGCTGTGCAGGTAATGTCGTCTTCTGAAAAGTCGAATGTTATGAATTGTTCAGAGACTGAGATAACCAGTGATAGCAATATCATTCCTTATTCTCAGTATGTGATTGTATCACAACAGGCAGCTGTTCAAAATTCTAACTCATCTGCACAACAAGATGCACTGATATTATCTGCGATTGTTGAACAACTGTAATCAATAAGTTTGTTTAATTGTTCAAGATGAATTTGGACAATAAAAGTGTCAATGATACTTTAACTGCTGAGCTTGAAAGATATAAGGAACAAGTTAAAGTTTTGAAAGAAGGACAAAATGTTGATTTAAGGAGTAATGATAACATTTCAAATTCATGTACACAGTCTGTAGAGATTGATCGTCTTAAACAAACTCTTTCTGAACATTTCAAAGAAAAGGAATCTTTAATGCAAACAATTATTCTTCTCAAAAATAATTTTAAGAAAAAAGAATCTAGGAACATAGATAGAGAGATTGCCTTAGAAAAGAGAATCAAACAGTTAGATAATATTGTTTTTAAAAGAGATCAATCTGCACAAACTGTTCACATGTTGACGAAACCTTAGTTATTCTTTGATCATACCACCAAACAAGCTCTAGGTTTTCAAAATCCTTTTTATCTCAAGAAATCTCAGTAGTTGGAACCAAAGCTTTATGATGGTAATGTAATCAAGAATACGAGTGCAATTGTGATTCCTGACTCCGAAGAGACCCTCATGCTTGCTGAAGAGAGTCGTTCAAAAATGCTTTAAAAAACATAAAAAGATTCCTATGAAGGTTAGAATATAAAGTTAATACTACACCAGTCGATTATGTTGTCCTTAATCAACTTTCTCAAGATTTTGAAAAACGATTTGTTCCACAAACTGAATTATCTGCTGAACAAGCCTTTTGGTCTCAGAATTCTATGAATTCTCCAAAACCCACTCTTTCTAGTAGACCCACCAAAGTTGAGGTTCCAAAAGAACTTCCTAAAGTCAGCATGGTTAATACGAGTTTGAAGAAACTTAAATACCATCTTGTAGGTTTTAACGTGGTTGTCAAAGAAAGAACCACATCTACAGCTATCACTGAGGGCTCATGGGGATTCGAACATACAAAAGCTTGTTTTAGGGATGAAATAATTCCATTTGTAAAAGCTCTGAAGGACTTATTTAATACATTCGATCAATATTTGATTGGATGAACTTTTTGAAGTTCCTAAAAGTCTTCCATCATATAGAACAGGCCGTGGAACAATATCGTTTAGGTCTAAAAACATTTGAAGTGAAAATTGAACAGTTTTGAACAAATAATAAATGTCTCTTGGATACAATTCATTAACTAAGATTTTAATAAAAATTGTGAAACTTTAATTAGGAACTCTTCCTGTTGGGATATTGCTTCTATGAATATCGCATGAATGTGATAAGTGCTCAATCTTGAGACTGGGCTTCTCCAAATAGGATATCGTTGAAAAAAGTGTATGAACGATAAATTGTTTCAAAAAGTTTTTACCACTCTTGAAAATACATTGCATATTTTTAGTTGTTTGTTTCTCAAATTATCAGTATATTTTTCAAAGGGATAATTCTGTTTCAAATCAAATTGCTCCAAGTTTTGATAAATTGTTTGAATTAAAATGTATTGTGAAAGCTCAGTCCTAAGAGAAATATACGGTCATAAAGAAGTTAAAAGAGAGAATTAAATTTCTAAGTGGAAAAATGAATGAGGATGAGATTAAAAAGGACTTAGAAGAGATTAAAACTATAAATATTGAATTGGATCATAGGGTGTCAAAGACCCTTAAATAACAAAATCACCCCCAATAACACCCCCCCTACACATAAAACTCCAACCGTTTATTGCTGAGATTATGACATTTGAAACAGATCCTACTGAAGCAACTTTATCGACTCGATTTAAAACCAGCCTTATTTGATCTCAAAAGAACATGTGATGATTTAATTAAATCAAGTCAATCTAAAGTTCTGTGGGATAATTTCTGATATTTAAATGCTAGTCTTCAGGGTATATAATGTTTTGGTTATTACAGCTTCAGGATGATTTAGAAAACTTAAAGAAAAGCTTTAGTTGATAATGACTGTTACAATACACCCCTCGTGATCCAAAAATGCTTAAGATTGATGTGGAACCAATAACCCCTAAATTATTAAATAAAAAGACAGCTCACTCTGCCTATATTAAGCACACTCAGGAAGAAGCTACAGTTCTTAAGGATCTAGTTGAACATGTTAAATCAAAATATCCACTAGATTAATCCTTAGAATCTGCCTGTAGGTATGCTAAACGAATTCAGGAATTGGTCTAAACATCAGTTAAACCTGTCATATTGCAACAATGTTGATGGAAATATTTGTGGCTGTGACCAAAGAACAATGGACTATATAGAGTTAGACTCTTTGAGCTGTCAACATCTTCAGGAAACATAAACACAAAAACCTCTTCTTCATCAAACTTAGTTTCTAACAAACCTATGTTGTCTTATACAGGAGTAAAACCATCTACTAGTGCTAGCGGATCATAGCCTTCAGGAAATACAAAGAAAGATAAGATTTAGCAAACACCAAGTAGTACTTAGAAGAATAAAGTAGAAGCCCACCCTAGGAAATTTAAATCTTGTTTGAAAAATAAAGATTGTGTTGTTGAACCTAAAGGAACTGCTCATGTGCAATTCCAAGCTTAATGCGAATTCTGAACTTAAATGTGTTAAGTGTAATGGTTGCATGCTTTATGATAATCATGATTTGTGTGTTCTTGATTTTATCAATAATATGAATGCTCATACTAAATCTAAATCTGTTAAGAAACATTCAAAGAGAAAAGTTTGGAAACTAATAGGAAAGGTGTTTACAAATATTGGATATATCTGGAGACCTACTGGTCGAACCTTCGTTGTAGTAGGAAATGCGTGCCCTTTAACTAGGATTACCACAACTGCTAAAGTGCCACTTAGGAAACCAACTGCTCTAGATAATGAAACATCTAAACCTGTCGTAATATTGGTTTACTTACGGAAACCTAGGAAATCTAAAACTAATGTTCCTGTTAGCAAGGTTCTTAAATCTGTATCAGCTAACAAAAACGGTAAACTTGTCAATCTTGGAGATCTTGTTTTCGATTGTTTCATTTCCTCTCTTGATGGATGGAGGTAGTCTAAATTGTCTAATGGTATATGGACTCTGGCTGCTCCAAGCATATGACGGAGATCGCTCTCTGCTCACAATTTCGTCAATAAGTTTTGGGTACAGTCAAATTCGGGACTGATCACCGTGGACAAAGATATTGGGATTTGGTGATTATCAGATTGGGATTGTTTCGGTCAAGGGTTTACTACGTGGAAGGACTTGGACACAACTTATTCTTCGTTGGGCAATTTTTGTTTCGAACTGAAGTCGGCTTTTCGTCAAAACACTGCTTCATTCGCATATTTAGCATGGTGTTGATCTATTGATGGATCTCGAGGCAATAATTGTATACTCTGTTCTCTTGGAAGATATGATGGCATCCTCTCCTATATGTCTCCTGTCAAAGGCCTCAAAGACTAAGTCCTGGCTATGGCCACCGACGTCTGTCTCATCTGAACTTTGGTGCAATCAACCATTTAGCCAGACACGGTCTTGTTCGAGGTCTCCCTAAGCTAAAATTTGAAAAGGACCATCTGTGTTGTTGCATGTGCAATATGTTAAACAGCAACGAAGTAATCACACAACCTTAATCTGAAGTTCACAAACTAAGAAAAACTTATCTTTTTGACATGGATCTTTGTGGGGACCAATGCCGTGTCGCACAGTGGGATGGGAAAATATGTACATTCCTCATCATTGTTTTAGAATTCTCTCGATTTACATGGGTTATGTGTTAAGGTCAAAAGATGAAAGCTTATTTTATAATCAAGTTTCTCAGCATGATATGAAGTGGACTTCTTAAAGACCAGTCCAACGAATCAAAACAGACAAAGGGAACTGAAATTTGTTAAATCAAACTTTGCGTGAAGATTATAGGAAGGTTGGCATTTCTATGAAACAATGTTGCTCGATCTCCACAGCAAATTGGTGTCGTTGTAAGACGTAATGTTCGCTAATTGAAGTTGCACGCACATTGTTGATTTATGAATAAAGCTCCGTTATTCTTTGGGGCAGAAGCAGTTGCTGCGCAGGTTATCACCAAATCGTTCCATCATTCGTCTTCGTCACGACCAACAACACCATATGAGCTTTTACATGAAAAACTTCCGACTTATCATTTCTTACCTTGTAATTGGTGCACTCTGCTATCGACAAATGATTGTAGAGATATGGGATAAATTACTACCGAAGGCTGATATTGGTATTTTCTTTGGCTATGCACCTACAAAGAAAGCATTCTAAATTTACAACCGATGTACCAGACGTATTATCAAAACAATTCATGTAGACTTTGATGAGCTGATGCGGATTGGCATTCAGGAATATTGAAGTTCAGGACCGTGCTCCAGAAATGACTCACTGATACTATCGGCTTTAGGACTCGTGCATTCCTTCATCATCATACTCCGTTTGTACCACCTTCAAGAACTGATTGAGATCTTCTATTTCAACTGTTGTTTGATGAATTACTCACTCCTCCACCCAGTGTTGATTACCCAACCCCTGAAGTCGTTGCTCCAATTCATGAAGTAGTAGCTCCGCTCCAGAACCCGCTGCATCAACCAGTTCACATTTCTCAACAACTGTTGACCAAGATGCACCATCACCTAGTAACTCACAAACAACACCGAAAACTCAATCTCCTGTCATTCCTAACGATGTTGAAGAAGACAATCATGACTTAGATGTTACACACATGAATAATGATCCGTTCTTTGGTATTCCAATTCCAGAAAACAATTCTGAAGCATCTTCTTCTTCGGATGTTATTCCTACCATTGTGCAAACTGCTGCTCCTAACTCAGATTACGTTACCAAATAGACCAAGGATCATCCTTTAGACAACATCATCGGTGAACTTAAAAGACCTGTTTCCATAAGACTCCAACTCCATGAACAAGCCATATTTTATTACTACGATGCCTTTCTGACATCAGTTGAACCAAAGAACTATAAAGACGCATTAACTCAAGCATGTTGGATTGAAGTAATGCAAGAGGAGCTTAATGAATTTGAACGTCTTGAAGTCTAGGAACTCGTTCCTCGTCCAGATAAAGTGATGGTTATTAATTTAAAATGGATCTGCAAGGTGAAACTTGATGAATTAGGAGGAATTCTGAAAAAAAATGCTCGATTGGTTGCTCGTGGTTACCGTCAAGAAAAGGGAATTGATTTTGAGGAATCCTTTGCTCCAGTGGCTAGACTTGATGCTATTAGAATTTTCCTCGCATATGCTGCTCACATGAATATGATCGTCTACCAAATGGATGTTAAGATGGCATTCTTAAACGACATTCTGCGCGAAGAAGTTTATGTCAGCCAACCAGACGGGTTTGTAGATCAAGACAATCTGAATCATGTGTACAAGCTTAAGAAAGCTCTCTATGGGTTGAAACAAGCTCCTCGAGCATGGTACGATCTATTATCAAAGTTTCTACTCTTACAGGAATTCTATAAAGAAACCGTGGATCCCACATTGTTCATCAGAAGGCAAGGCAAAGATATTCTCTTGGTACAAATCTATGTTGATGATATAATCTTTACGTCTACTACACCTGAACTATGTGACCAATTTTCTAAAATAATGTGTTCAAAGTTTATGATGTCGATGATGGGTAAAATATCATTTTTTCTAGGACTACAGATTTCACAAAGTCCCAGAGGCATCTTAATAAACCAGTCTAAATATGCTCTAGAATCTTTAAAAAAATATGGTATGGAATCTAGTGACCCCGTGGATACTCCCATGGTGGAAAAATCCAAACTAAATGAAGATACACAAGGGAAAGCCGTTAATCCTACACACTATCATGGAATGATTGGCACCCTTATGTATCTCACAGCCAGTAGACCAGACCTTACATTTGTTGTATGTATGTGTGCCCGGTATCAGGCAAAGCCTACCGAAAATCACTTACATGCTGTAAAAAGAATCTTTAAATACCTGAGAGGAACCGTAAATAGGGGACTCTGGTATCCAAAGGATTCTTCTATTGCTCTAGCAGCTTATGCAGACGCTGATCATGCGGGTTACCAAGATACTAGACGAAGTACATCTGGATGTATGCAATTATTGGGAGACAGACTTATTAGCTGGTCATCAAAAAGGTAGAAAAGCGCTGCGATATCTGTAACACCCCCAAATTGGGTCGCAGCGGAATATGGGTCCGGGACGTGTTACTTCTCAGATCAATAACACAAGATATATATAGAACGACCAAAAAGTCATTTGAAAACGATACATTGGATTTAACAAAGTAATTGTTACATAAGCCCGAAGCTTAACTTGTTCACTTGATCAAAATACAAAGATTTTCCGCCCATAACAGATAACAAAATGAAATGCGATAAAATCTTTAATGCATGACATCGAGTATCAGCTAGCGGACATCTTCACTAAATCCCTATGCAGAGAAAGAATTGAATTTCTTATCAACAAGCTGGGTGTAACACCCCCAAATTGGGTCGCAGCGGAATAAGGGTCCGGGGCGTGTTACTTCTCAGATCAATAACACAAGATAATATAAGAACGACCAAAAAGTCATTTAAAACTGATACATTGGATTTAATAAAGTATGTGTTACAAAAGCCCGAAGCTTTACTTGTTTACTTGTTATTATTACAAAGATTTCCAGCCCATAACAGTTAACAAAATGTAATAACGACTAACATCTTAATGTGCGTGACTTCAAAATATAACCACCAATGTATCCTTCGCACCTCGTGCTTAATGACCTCCTGAAAAACATTGCATTTAAAAACGTCAACATAAAGTTGGTGAATTTCATAGGTTTATGTAAATGTATATGCAGGACCGCAAGACTTTCCCAGTGATAATGCAACAGATGCAGACATCACAAAATGTAATTACGTTTACCTAAGCTCATGACACCGAAGCTCGACATAATTGAATACAATATATAAATATTGCCTACATTGCCCGTGATGATGTTCAACCCGTAACATCCAGTATCCGACATGATATACGTTCGTTTCCAGTGATAGCTAGTCACCCGAACGGGGAGGTCAATCCCAAATAGATCTATCTATAATCATTCGCGCTCACATTCCAGTAATTGACAGTTCATGATTCATGGGCATAGTGGGTTATCGCTACTTAGGCAAAACGTAATCATGATAAAATGTACACTTGCGTCCAATTTGTAAAACATGCATATGTTTCTCACCCCAAAAACTTGTAATTTAATAATTGTAAAACATGGGGCTATGAACTCACCTTGAGTGAGTAAACTGATAACAAAATATCCCAAGTAAAAACGCGTCACGCTAACGCTCGAATGCAACCTAGTTAATATAGGTCGAATCAGTATTCAAGTACGTTGTCTAACAACAACTGTATATAATCCTATATAGTTATCATCGTACTATCGTTCGGGCTATCATAATTTAAGAGGTCATGACATGACGTACGAGGAGTTAGGACACTTTAAATCGTAAATCCAACAACTCGTCAATACGCCATCCGAAGAAGCCTCATTATGAAATTCCCTAGTAATATAGCACTTCGATAACTAATAACATATATAATCTATATAGCTATATCACCATCTATTTGTTTAAGTGAAATCGTAATTATAAAGTAAAAACGTTTATAATTACGCCTTTAGTAAAAATGACATAACTTTGTCGTTTTAAGCCCGTTTCTCGCGTTTCTTACGCCCACGCTTTCGTATTAAGACGAGTGATCATAAAATCACATTTTTAGGTTTTTGAGATTCTGTGATGAATAGTGTTTTTACTGTTCATAACAGCTATATAATCGTTTTTATACTTTTAATTAACGTAAAACCCGTTTTTGTCGTATCTTATTCGTTATAGCTCCGTTTTTAGCGATTCTTTCGAACACGTTCTCGTAATTGAAAGTTTTATCATATTATTGATGTTTACAAAGTATAAGTTTCTGCCATGAATAGTAACTTTTTATAAAATTTGTTTTATAAAGTATTTAGCGTCGTAAACTCGTAACTAGCGTATCTTCTTCGTTATAAATCGGATTTTCGAGTTTCTTATCATTTTGGAATCCTAATGAGATGTACTATATTTATAAAACATAAAAGGGCTATTAAGAAATACAGACCAAAACAGAAGGCTTGAGGTTTTGTGATTTAGACATGTTTTAAGCTTGATTTTAGTACCATTTAGCTTCAACACCTTATTACAACTACTTCACAACATTTCTATCTTATGTTTTACATATATAAAATCCATTAGGTCATACTTTGCTCAAGAATATCCAAGATAACAAGTTTAACATGTTATTTACATCATTTTCATTTGCAACTTATTAAGTAAATCATTAAAACCCTAATTTGCACTTATACATGTTAATACTTAACCAACATGTTAAAACACTTATACATTCCTTTTAACATAATATTATCATCCATATGACATGTAAATAAGTGTACAAAACAATGATCATAAGTAAAAATTCATTTTACATATTCAAAAGTACCCTAAATGGTGATTTAGCTAAATATAACATATGAACACATAAAATCTTAGTTATGAAATGATTAAGCCTTATATATAACCTTGCTTGGATGATTAGAGAAGAGAATAACAATCACACCCTTGTGATTAACAACATTGGCTTGAAAATATAAGGTGAAAACCCTAATTTTCCCAAGTAAACCCTTTCTTCCTTTTCTTGATTCCTTCCTTGCAAATGGTTAACCAACTCTTGAATCCTTCTTAGAATACCTTAGATATGATGTGTGTATGCTTGTATAATGATAGAAAATCAAGCAATGGATTGCCCAAAATAACAATTTTGAGCCGTGGGGTAGTAACAAAGAAATGGGAGAGTTTTAGTGATTTCACACTTTTGATATGAACTCTATATGTTAGTTGCTAGCTTTTATAGTGAAAATATCTAAGTAACTCAACCATGGTTACTTACTAACCCTTGTGTAAGAGCCCAATTTAGAGTAGAAGTAGATAAAAAGCTTAATCTGTTTTAGTTGATAAATAGATTTTAAGCTCAATTAGTTTTGACAGCTTATAGATAAAGGAGTGTTTGGATTATGCTTAATTTGACTCTTAAAGTCAACTATACTTTGTCCAATCTATTCAATTAGCTGAGCTAAGTTTTTTAACAAAGTTTTAAACAAATTTTAGAAGTTAGAGTTTATTTTTACAAAGTTTAGAGTTTAAAAACTCTTCACTAGCACCAGGGCAGATGAATTGAGTAGGATATTTTAGGTTTTAGTGTGTTTATAGTTCCTTATTGTTTAACTTTTGTCAATAAAGTTGTAAATGCACTTAGTGAAGTGTTTAGAAATTCTAAAGCTCAAAGCTTAGCTTGCATTTGGATCCTAATGCCAATTGTATCAGCAATACACTTCATATCAGTTTAAGTTTTGACTATTTCCCTCTTTGAATTTTTCATTTCCTTGTGAAAACTTTGCAAAATCCTTTTACCTAGGTAGATTCTAGATAGTTAGTGTAGCTTATTTCCAAAATCTCAGCATCTAAAGTTTAGTAATAAGCTTTCTAGCTTATTTGAAAAAGCTCTTAACAGTTTCATTCAAACTTTGCACTTTTTCATTTTAATTTTCTTGCTTAATCTGTTAATACTAGGGTGATTTTAGTTTAAAAACTTTTACTGCACATCTTAAACATCAATTAGCTTCTTTTAGTTTTCATTTTCACCTAGTAATAAGCTCTATATAAGCCAAAATCTAAAAAACTTATTAAACCACAACTTACTGTGACAGGAAACACCCAGCTTATTTTCTAGCTTATTTTATGGTTAAAAGTTGAAAGTCCTTTTGTTAATGTTGTAGAGTATAAGCTGTTCTTCAAGTTTGTAGTTTTAAGTTTTTGCTGAAAATCATTTTTTTAATAAGCCAAAAATAATAGCCATAAGCGTTAGGTCTGTTTTTGTCACTTTCTCATAGTGTAGGGTTACCCGTTTACCTTGTAGTGTAAATTTTCCATAGTTTGGCCGCCTACCCTCTATTTTCCTTACTTACACTATCTACCCTATTCTTCTTAGGAAAATAAAATAGACTTTAATATTTTAGAAAATAGTTTTTATAAAATTAGGGTTTTTGTTTAAATTGCAAAAATTAGAGCTCAATTAGCTTATAAAATTTAGGGCTTTTCATTCCATTATATTCTGGCCACCATTTCTAGCACTTTTTAAAATCCATTTTTTCTTTATTTTTCCAGTTAAATTTGTATTTTCTAGGAATTAAAATAGTTTTTAGTTATTACTTTTTCTTAGATAAATCATAAAAAATAGAAAAATAGTTGAAAAATTAAAATTCTTTTTGCATTAATTTTCATTTTAAATCTAGTATTTTTGAAAAATAAAAGAAAAATTTTAGTGTTAATTTTTAGAAAAAGTTTATTTTTGATAATTCATTAAATCTTAGAAAATTCATAAAAAATTCAAAAATACATAAAAAATTCCAATTCTTTTTCCTAAAATTTTCATTTTAAATTTGTGATTTTTAGGTATAAAATTTGATAAAAGTCGTGCTTTAGATTTTAAATTCTAGTTTTAGCTCACGTTTTTACATTCCGTGCATTTAAATTTCGCGCTAGTTAATTGTTTTTAATTCATGCTATTATATTTTGTAGTTTAATCAAAAATTCAAAAATCCCTTTATCATTCTTAGCTCGAATCCGAATTATTCTTAAATTCTCAATTCACGATTTCGTTGGGACACGACCCGAGGATAAGTACTTCCCGGATAAAAATATACGAATTGTGTTTTCTTTTGTGAGATTTTTACCTCTATATTTCTCTTGGTTGAGAAGTATTTTGGAAAGAATTCTTACGGGATTATTACTAATACGTATATAAATTTGTTTTACCACAACCATGACACATCCATGACGGGTGACAATGGGTAATTAACATTGGTCATGGGTCATGTGCATTGAGGTGGTAGTGGATTATAGCTAGTGTAATGGAACCTATGCATGACCGGTGATAATGACTAATTCATATGGCACATGGGTCATGTGCATTAGGTCACATTCATTAATAGGTATTTGACATCATATGGATCATATGCATTAGGTTGTAGTTGCTTAGAGTGTCATGTTATGACACATCCATGACTGGTGACAATGGGTAATTAACGTGGTCATGGGTCATGTGCATTGGGTTGTAGTAGATTATAGCTACATGTTACGACACACTAATGACTGGTGACAATGGGTAATTAACATGGGTTATGGGTCATGTGCCTTGGGGTGGTAGTGGATTATAGCTAGTGTAATGGAACCCATGCATGACCGGTGATAATGACTAATTCATATGGGTCTTGGGTCATGTGCATTAGGTCACATTCATTAATAGGTATTTAACATCATATGGGTCATATGCATTTGGTTATAGTTGCTTAGAGTGTCATGTTATAACACATCTATGACTAGTGACAATGGGTAATTAACATGGTCATGGGTCATGTGCATTGGGTTGTAGTGGATCATAGCTTCATGTTACGACACATCCATGACTGGTGACAATGGGTAATTAACATGGGTCTTTGGTCTTGTGTATTCGGTTGTAGTGGATTATAACTTCATGTTACGAAACATCAATGACTGGTGACAATGGGTAATTAACATGGGTCATGCATTATGTGCATTTGGTTGTAGTGGATTATAGCTTCATGTTATGACACATCCATGACTGGTGACAATGGGTAATTAACATGGATAATAGTTTAAACGAGAATGAACAAGACTCCTTAAATGCCGTGGCGGGTGGAAATCTTTTAAGTAAAACGACTAGAGAGGCTTTAAACATAATTGAGAATAAATCAAAAGTTTGTTATTCACGAAATAGATCAAATGCTTCTAGGATGAATGCTACTTCTAGTAAAACGGATGAGAGAATTGATAAGCTTGCGGATCAACTTTCGACCTTAGTCTGAGGATTGTTTTCTAAACAAGTTATCACTCCGGCTCCGGTATAAGTGGTTGGGAAACTTGAGTACTTGTGGTGGGCCCATTCTTGGTATAAGATTGTTACGGCTCGATAACAATCAGGCTGTGTTTGTGCGACCACGGGGGTACTTACTATCCAAGTTAGTTAACACTCCAACGTGTTAGTATCAAATGGAACCACCAGGTTTTGCTCCGGTGCAAAACAATGGTCAAAATAGGTTTAATCAGAATCAAGTTTCAGGGACTAATTATCAGAGGGAAAAAAATTTTCTTGTTAAATCAAGGTTTTCAAGCTCAAAATAATCATGCTCCAAATTTTCAAAACCAAGGATTTCAAAACCAACCTTTTCAAGTGCCTATAAATCAATGTTCAACAAGAAATTTTCAAATGATTTTACAGTTCAAGAGGCAATAAATGATTAGATGTTAAGGAACATGGAAAATCAAATCAACTCGTTGAAAGGAGACCTTAAGAATGAGATTCAAAACACGATAAAATCTCAACAAGCCGTCATGATGAATCAACAAACTACCTTTTAAAATAATTTGCAAAACATGATTTGTGGATTGTTTCAAAACCAAGCCTCAACTTCGGGTACTCTTCCGAGTAATACCATTCCAAACCCGAAGGGTGAGATGAAAGCGATCACTACTCGAAGTGGTGTTGCTTACGAGGGACCCTCGATTCCTACTAATCCTTCTCCTAAAAAGGTAGTGGAACGAGAAACCGAGGAGACAACGGATAAAGAGCAAACAAATTTCCAAGGAAGTACCGCTCAAATCCCACCTCTGGTTATTCCCATTTCTATTCTGGAACCCGATGTTCCAAAGACTTTGCCTAAAACCACTCCCATTCCGGAATCCAATATTCTGAAGAGTTTACCTAAGCCAAATATTCCATATCCTTCACGACGTGATGATCAAAAGTCCCGTGACAAAGCTTCGAATCAAATGGAGAAGATCTTCCAAATCTTTCAAGATTTGCGCTTCGACATTAGTTTCGCGGATGCTTTACTTTTGATGCCAAGATTTGCTCCTACGATTAAGAGTTTGCTCATGAATAAGGAAAAGTTGCTTGAGTTAGCTAAGATACCGTTGAACGAGAATTGCTCGGAAATGCTCCTCAAAAAGCTTCCCGAAAAGCTTGGAGATCCCGGCAAGTTTCTTATTCCATGTATTCTCGGAATGGACTGTATGTCTACCACCTTGGCCGATCTTGGCGCGAGCTTAAATCTTATGCCTCTTTCTTTTTGGAAAAAACTTTCTCTGCCGGAACTTACTACCAACTCGATGACTTTAGGAGTTAGGGGACCCGAATCATTACTTATCCTAAAGGCTCGTGAAGACGTTTTGGTCAATAGTGGGAAAAATTTCATTTTCCTACCAACTTTGTTGTTGTCGATTTCAAAGCCGATCCTCGAGTACCTCTCATACTTAGGAGATCCTTTTTGAGGACCGGTCGTGCTTTAATTGATGTTTATGGAGAAGAAATTAACCCTTCGGGTTGACAACGAAGCCTGTCACTTTTAATGCTGATTAGACCACGAGATACTCCTCTACAAATGACAAGTCGCTTAGGTAAACCGCATTGGCCTCATTGATGCAGTTTTGTTGAGGAGTATGCTCCGGAATTGCTAGGTTTTCTAATTTCTTCGGGTGGGCAATCCCACCCGAATCTGAGTGTTTTTACTTCCGAATTCATTTTTAGAAGAAATGACGTTTCTTACGGATGATTTCGATTTCACGGAAGGGGAAATTGATCAAGCCGGATTGCAATCCGGAGACGATATTTGTTTGATCAAAAAAATTGTTAAAAACAATTGACCCTGTTCTCAAACTTCCTCAGATGGAACTTAAAACAAAGTGAAGTGATCGAGGAACCAAAAATATTCAATTGAAAGAGGCCTCCGAATTAAGTTAAAAGATTTACCGTCCTATTAGAATAGGCTTTCTTGAAGGGGGCAAAAAATTTAGTCTTAGTTCAAACTTATACTTGAATTTTTCAAAAAGAAGTCTTCTCTATATAAAGTAATATAAAAAAATGATGATAAAATGATAAAAAAATATAATAAATATAAACTGTGGGCTGATAAAAGTTTACTACCTCTTGCCGGCTCACAACCGATGTGGTAGTCTTCTAAAGAAAGCCCATAGTAAGAATAAAAATCCGAGACTGATAAAAGTTTGCTGCATCTTGCCGGCTCACAACCGATGTTGCAGCCTTCTAAAAGGTCGAGGGTTACAATTGCATAAATGTTTAATATTAAGTTTGAATTAATAAATAGATTTCTTTTTGTTAAATTCAAATATGCTTTTGAACTTTGACTATTCTATTTTAAAGCTATGTATATTCGGGAAACCTGAGAGTTTTTGAAACCTAAGGTCCGTGAGTCCCGATACTAGTCTCTGTGGGGTGTCAAAAGCCTGGTCACTTAGCCGCAAGGTTGGGATGTGCCGAGACGAAAGTCGCTACATGGGATGATCTCGCCTTCAAACTTATTATTCTTGGGTGGAACGTGAAGCATAGTATTTTGCAAAATGTTGATGCATGGTTGAAATTCAAAATAGCACATTCACCTAAGATATAATAATTATCGGGAGTGAAAAGTTTACAATTTGCAAATATGAGTAGTGTTAGCATCTTAACTAATACTTAGCTGTGATTTCGTTTTAAGTTTGGTTTGGATAAGTGAAAAGTCGGGGACGATGAATTTATCCTATTTGGGGCATTCTCGGATCGAAATGCATCATGTTTTATGATCCCTAACAGTTATGGAAATAACGAAAGTCAAAATATTCTAAGTTTACTTGTAAAAAAAATGTTTTGAAAAATAGGAAAATGGGGTGTTTTAAAGCTTGTGATTTCTTAACTCTCTCCACAAAAGTCTTTGCTACTTTTCAAAGATTTAGTTTGGGGAAGTTTTAAAGTATTTGGTTTTAAAGCATATAATATTGCGTGAGAACACACAATCGCTTAGTTTGGGGAATTTTGATATGTGAGAAATCACATATCCTTTCTATATCAAAAATGTCCCTAAAAAGATAAAATTATGCATAAAATGCTTGTATATTGCTTGTTTTGTCTTTGTGATTATGTAGGTACGGATATTACAAATAACACCAGAAAACAGACAAAACCAGACAAACACGAACACGAGAATGGAAAAGAGTACACAAGAGCCGGGGATTTGATTGCTGAGAGATCAAATGGTCAATATAAAGTCAACTCTTGGTCAACATTAGTCAACCACAAAAAGACAAAACCCCAAAAATACCAAATTAGTCCTTAATGTTAAATCAAATCTCACCAAAAGTCCCTAAATCCCTAATACCGTTATCTCTTTATAATATAAGAGATAACGGTCGTTATCCTTTATAACTTACCCCTTATAACCAAGCCTAAACCTCACCCGGCCCAATCCCATTTCTTTTTATAAACCCAGGTCAACGACCCAACTCCCCCGAGTCAAACCTCCCATGTAACAGTCAAAAAAGGGCGCGTAATCCCTTTTACTATTCATCTTTGTTCTCAACGATTAACCCCACTAAAATCATAGGGTAAATTGAAATTGAGGACGTGGCTCAACAATTCGAGTACCAAGGTATAAGCTGGCAGAGTTAGACGTCATGAGAGGCTCTCATTGGTCGAAACCCACAAGAAGGTACACGCGGATATATGTAAGAAACACACAAGGACAAGGATTTTTACACTAAATCCTAGCCAAAAGAAGCACAAAAGGTCTGACACACGGAATGCCACGTTGGCAATCCGTGTGCTCATCATTTAATCCAACGGTGATGAATGGAATCCAATGATTGGAAATTAATAAAGGGTCGTGATCAAATGGATGAGGAGCGGGCTAGACTCCTAGAAGCTTCACTCCAAGGCTATAAATAGAGAGCAAGCCTCACACACACATTATCTTCTTTTTCTAGCTTTTAATAGTAGCTTAATTTAGTTTTAGCTAATGTAATTTTAAAATTCAGTTTTTCAGCTTATTGTAATCTTCATTTCCAAAGTATTGTAATCAGTTTTGAGTTAATGAAATTTTAGTTTTAATTTGTAAAATCTATTGTTACTTATTAAGCTCATTAAATTCTCAAATGCTTTTGTTCAACTGTTTCATAAGCTACTCTTATAAGCTCTTGATAAGCTCAATTAGTCTCTAAGCTAGTTTTGAGCTCATTAATTCACTTAATCATACTTAAATCTTAATAACTAGTTCAACATAATGATCTATACGGGTTTAAGCTTTTTGGATGATGAGCTAGCAATGGATGAGCTCATAGGACTTAACTAGCTTATCCTTGTGATAAGCTAGAGCTTGTTGACAGCTCTTTGAGCAAATCAAGCCTTTGTTTAGCTAAGGCTTTTGTAAGTCTTCTTTAAATTTCAAGTCTCTTAGCTTAATAACTGCATTTGCTTATTTTCAGCTTATTTCTTGCTTATTAGTGCTTAAATCTGTGTTATTATGCTTATTATGAATGTTTGAATATCTGTTTTTAGCTTAAATAGTCTAGATCATAGTTTTCTTAATATTGTCTCATAAATCAATAAAAATCCAAAAATATATAGCATAGTTGTAGCTTATAGATTCTGGCTTAATTGATTATTGTTATAAGTTCATATTAGTTGTTAAAAGCTGTGCATCATCTGGTATTCAAGTTTTGTTCATTAAATTCAAATTTCATAAGCTCAAATGAATTTTAATAGAAATAAGGGGGTGTTTGGCATAACAGTACTAACTACAAGTTAGTACTGTTAGTGGCCATTTG
The DNA here is from genome assembly GCA_026074375.1 of Tanacetum coccineum. Classification (NCBI taxonomy): domain Eukaryota; kingdom Viridiplantae; phylum Streptophyta; class Magnoliopsida; order Asterales; family Asteraceae; genus Tanacetum; species Tanacetum coccineum. Next base: position 23,539 of record BQNB010062719.1, read on the forward strand.
GTCTTTTGAAATCAGTTTTAATTTCTCAAATAAGTTTGTTAGAGTAGGATTTAGAAGCTAGATTAATGTTAATTAGTTTTGACAAGATAAGTTTCATTTAAGTTCAAATTTGTTAGTTTCATTTGCAATATAAGCTCTTTTTGATTCTAGTCATGGACACAACCTATTTGCATTTAGTTTATTAATTTAGAGTGTAGTAAGTTTAGTTTAATAGCCTGTACTTGTTTGAAATGCATCTTGGTCAAGTTGGTTGCAAACTGCATTAGCAGTTTTAAAAAGACAAGTAGTTGTTTTCAATTCAATAATTCAGATGGTATAAGTAGCATTTAGGATTTGATTTTTGGTTCACAAATAGGTCTAGGGTCAGTGTCAATCTATTTCAACAAGCCTTTTTATTAAGCTCCTGAATTTCAAAATGGTTTTAAAAAGTTGTTTTAAGTAGTATCTTAGATGTACTTTTTAGGGTAATAAGTCAAAACTCCATAAGGATAATTTAGCTTATTTAAAAATAAGCTCAAAGTTGCCTTAAGGGGCTGTTTGGTTAACAGTTTACACCAATAATGCTTATTTCTTTATTTTGGCTTATTTGCTTATTGTTATGGCTTATTTAGGTTTAGTATTAGCTTTTAGGTAGTTATAAGTCCATTTTAGATTATTTTTATTTTGGTCATTTACTTATTTAAGCTATATTTGTCTTCTAGTGTAAAATTTTTAAGTGTTTTTCTGCTTTTTATGCTTTTTTGTCATTCCAGCTATTATGCTTACTTATTTTTTTCTTAAGTGCATGATAAGATTGAGTTTGAGTATCTGCTAGTTGCTTATTTCTATTTCATTGTGCAATTTGCTTACATATCTAATCAGACTTAAGAGTTTAACTGACATTACTACTTGAAAGTTTAATGTACTGCTGAGTTCATAAGCTCATTCTAGGCTTATTGGGTTGCTCATTTGTTTTTTGTTGCTTGTTTAGAGTAGCTTATTATCTAAGTTAGCTTATTTCTCTATTTGGTTTGCTTATTTGAGTTTAACAATGCCAACAGTTAGCATTATCAGGTCTTATTAATGTTTTAAGCATTCTGCCTTATTTAGCATTATTTCTGAAGCTATTTGTAGTTTATAAAAATAGTATTTCTTTTACAAAAGGTTGCTTTAAATTTTAAGAGTTTTAAAGAAGTTATAAAAAATGAAAAAATTAAACATTTGGGAAAGTGGGAAACCCCGGGTGAGCAAGGCTCGAACCCGGGACCTCTACCACCTTCACCAAGCGTTTTATCCCCCACACACACAACCATCACGCTACATTAGCTCATCCGTTAGATCTTTACATCATAAACTTTTATAACTACAGTTTAGAGCTCATTTATTTAATACGCTGTTTAGAATGCTTATATTTCGCAGCTTTATTCGATAAGCTGTGTCTCCGAGCTATTTTTCCTAGATTCCTTATTTCAAGCTACTTTCTAATAATTTTTTTCAGATTTTTACAAATTAGTTTAGTATTTTTAAACATTTACATTTATTAAAAACTTTAAAAATTCATAAAAAATAGAAAAAATCAAACAAATAAAATTTTTTTTAGAAAATTTTCATACTTTTACATATAGTTTCTATGAAAAATTATTTTTTGCTTTCGTATGTTAAAATTGCAAAATCACAATATTTAAAGAACGGGAGTTCGTTCCCGATCAAGATATCAAATATTTAAGCTCAATTCAACCGTTTTGTGTCTAGTTATCTTTAAACTTAATTTTAGTCAATAGATGTCTAATAAAAAGTGAAAAATCATTTGTAGGTTAAATTTGTTGGAATTTAGGGTTTTTAATCATCATTTAATGGTTCCCGTTTTGCGTATTTTTGTTAAAGTTTAATTTCCCTTATGTAATTAAAGTTTAATTGTCCTTAATTTGCTCACTTTATAAGATTTTAAAAAACAAATCATTTCTTGGAACCAATGCAAAACATTGTCCCAACAACAAACGTGGTCTCAATTTCATTAATCATCGAGAAACGACCTGAGAATCACTTACCGGTAAATATATCTTATAAATATAATATATTTGATAGAATTTACTTACCTACTTTGTCCCTCAAGGGGTATGGTAATTTTCTATACTTATATTATTATACGTGTATAAAACTTTACGCAATCAGTCGACAATACATAGTCACCCCCACCTTCGTGAAGATCTGATTGTTTACGGAGCTTGGCTAATTGAACAATACCCGCAGGACCGGGTACCTAACTGACCTTTGGTGTAAGTGATTTTATCAACAGTGGTTGCTGCAAAGGGACGTAGAACTGGTGTTAATCTAACACACACAGAGTCATCTATATCAAGACTGAGTTCCCATTGATCATCTTGGATATTGAGATCGGAATCCATTTGAGAGAGCTGGATAAGAAGTTGTGTGAGAAAATAAATGATGGTAAAGAAGTATTTATAACATTACATTTAAAACACAATACATAATTTATTCATTTAAATAAAATTAAAAATTACAATACGAAATGTGAGAGTTTTGTTTAAAAATAAGAGAGTTGTGTATAAAAATGAGTGAATTAGTGGGTATTTATAGGTAAAAAGAGTTTTTTTTTATGTATTTTTAAGTATATACCCGTTATAAAATTGGGGGGTCCACCACTCTTAAAACTCACACTATGTGAGAAACTCACCTAATGCACACCAAAATCATCCAAAGTCACCGAGCAAATCAAAGTCACTTTTAGGGTGGGGTAACAACTCACGCGTGAGTTGTAAGTCACCGAGGTGACTTCCTCCTTATACCATCCAGCCTTAGGCTGGATGGAGTAAGAAGCACAAACTCATCTTACACCTCAGCGCTACGTCAGCTTTCTCTCTCCAACTTTACCACTCACCTTTCAACCATAATAACACTCACCTTTCATACCAAACTCACCTTACACATTATTATTTTTATTTAATTACTTTCATTCATAAATTTAAAAACGTAAACATAAATGTTCGAAATTAATAAAAACGTAAACGTAAACATACGAAATTAATAAAAACGTAAACTAAATTAAAAACAATTATTTATAATGTGTGTGTGTGTGTGAAAATGAATGATATTTTAAAGAGTTGTATGTTGTGTGAGAAAATGAATAATGGTATTTAAAAGTTGTGTATAAAAATAAGTGAAGTAGTAGGTATTTATAGGTAAAAAGGAGAGTTTTTAAAAAAAAGATTTTTTTATATATATAGAACGATATAAAAACAGGTGGGGCCCAACTTGCCACAACTCACATTCGGTGAGTGAGTCGCCGAATCTCACCCTACTCACACGCGACTTATGACAAGCGGCATAAGACTCACCGCGGTGAGTGGCCACTCACATGGTAACTTTGGCCTTACTCCGTGTAGCCTAAGGGGAAAGTGAACCTATAACATTTTCATTGAGAAATATGTAACACCACACGGGTATTGTTAGGTTATAAGTCTTTTGGCGTGATACTTTCATAATTTACTTGTTAGTTATACCTTTTATTTAGTTGGTTATCCCAAAAGATTTATAAAATTTAATGCTTATTAATTCTCGAGACTTCAAATATTAACATCTGAGCACGGCCTAAAACACATCTTAGTAATGAGTATATACACAAATGTTAAAAAAGAATGAAATTAGAAAGAAACCTTATATGTTAGATCTTGAAAATCTTTGTCCATCGGTATTATGTCCAACATTCAGCCTCTCTGATACTTGTTAAGATATTAACCAGCGAGCAAAGGGATAACGTATCTATAAAATAGTAATAACTATCGGGTCAATTCAGTGCCTAATGGTATTTATCTTATGATTTGAATAGAAAAACATCCTAAGTGTAAATAACCTTAAATAATGCTCAAGTCACCGAATAAACAGTTGTTCAGTGAGTTACCTTCAAGCATTCAACCTAAGTCTACGAAGAAAGACTTACCATTCACTAAGACGGAACTCGGTGAACGAAATCCATGAACCAAAGAAGAAGACAATGAGTTCAATGAGGTGTGGCAATAAGCTCACTGAACCCTCTTTGATCTCCTTAACATATTGAAGACCTGAAAACTTAGACAAATGTGTAAGGCTAGGCACAACAGCAACTACCAGCGACCTACATTTTACCCTGCCACATCAGCTTTCTCTATCCGACGACCTACATGCGACTTTTTGTCACTATAAGGCGACCTTCATTTTTTTTAAAGGTTTTTAATAACAACCAAATTAAATTTCATTAAAAATAAAAAAAACATTACATAAATAATAAAAAACATTACATAATAATTCAAATAACATTAAAACATTACAATAATAAAATGACTAAACTATTATTAATTTTCATTATTCCAAAGGTGTTTTACTAAATCGGCTTTTAGGCTTAGATGAGTCATTTTGTTGATTATATCCTAAGTAACTTGCATCGATTCTTCATGTATTCTTACGGGATCATCATCACGGTGTTGTTCCTCTCAAAAAAATTAGGAGATATCGCTTCACCGTTGTCCTGAATTATCATATTATGTAATATGATGCATGTGTACATTACATCGGATAGTCTGTGTCGCGACAACCCTCAAGCTGGATGTTTAATTAGCTTCCACTTCTTTTTTAATACACCAAAAGCTTGTTCCACATCTTTCCTTGCTGCTTCGTGCTTTATCTTATACAATATTCGTTTATGATCATTCGTACCCGAATTTTTAATGGATTTAATAAGAATGACCCATTACGGATATATTCGGTCAGTGAGATAATATCTCCTCTTATAAGGCACGTTATTAGCCACAAATTGAAGATCAGGTGCTCTCCTCGATTTGAGATCATTGAAAAGAGGGGATTGACGTAAAACGTTCACGTCGTTATTCATCCCAGAAACACCAAAGAACGCATGCCAAATCCATAAATCTTGGTAGGCTATCACTTCCAATAAAATGAATGGATTTGGCCCGTGATCACCCCTAGTAAATTGAGCTCGGTATCCAATTGGACAATTTTCCTACGGCCAACCTGTACAATCAATGATTCCTAACATCTCAAGAAACCCATGCTTTTCATCGTGATGAACATAAAGTTTTTCCATGTCAGTATATGTGGGATTTCGCCAAAACTCTTCACCATATAAATTCATGATGACCTTACAAAAGATTCAGAGAGAATCACGGGCTGTTGTCGCCCCCATTTGTAGATATTCGCCTAGAGAATCAGGAACTACTCCGTATGCCATTTGACGAATTGCGAAAGTACACTTCATCAATGATGAAATACCAACCTTTCCTGTATAATCATTTGTTTGTTGTAAAAAGGAGAAGCCTCGGTTACTTCTCGAACAATTCGTGTAAATAGTCTTCGACTCATTCTGAAACACTGACGGAATCTTGTTTCGCCATACTGTGGGTGTTCAGAGAATTAATCCGCCACTAAACGATCATGAGCACCGTAACAATCCCTTTCTACTGGGGTTCGTTGGAATTTTGGCTTTGATGCTTCATAAGCCGCTTGACAAGACTCTGTAAAAATAGCAATTCAGCTCGCTATTAACTTCGTCTTCATCGTCCGAAGAGGAGAAAAAAATAGAGCAGAAGACATTATGTAGATTAGTGGTTTGAATGTGTGTAGAGAAAATGGTGGTTTGAATGTGTGTAGAGAGAATAGTGGTTTGAATGTGTGTATAAAATAACGAGTTGGGTATTTATAGTGTTAAAGTTTTTTAATTTAAAAAAGTTTTTTTATTTAAATTAAAAAATGCATGTTTAAAAAGAAAGCATAGCACATGACTGATGTGTCGTTGTGTGGTGTATATTTTATTGATTCAAGTTTTAAATTTATATTTTGCCGACTTAACCAAAAAACAACACTTTACGGGCAGTGTACCCGATCGGTAGTATTTTCGTGGTAAGTAGGGTGTCGATCACTTAGAGCGAGGTTAAATCTATCAATTTAATTAATATCTTGGTTATCTAATCTATGTTAATTCTATTCTAATCTAAACCTATGTTAAACCTATGTCAGTCTAAATCCTAATTCTAACGGGAAAAAGGGGTTTTCAGCCTGATAGACTCTCAATGTTTGGTTGGTGACTACAATCCATTCAGACACAGTTACCCATCGTGGCAAGCTAATAGACAAAAGATAAAAGGCGTGTCACTAGACCTATATAATAAAACTATATTAACAATTATTAAACAAAATTATATGTTAATTAAAAAATTTATAATTATAATTTATATATGGATTTAATATAAGATATAAATATATATTAAATCAATAAAAATTATAAAATAAACTATCCGCTCTATAATAAACAACTAACATACCGACACAATTTTTCTCTAAAATTCCTATTATACGTTAGGTTTGTTTAATTATTGGCAATTAAATTCTTCTCTCGAGTGGCAAAATCTATCTTAAAACTTAGGCTTTAATCATCTTAAGACCTAGACACATTAATTCAATCACAATAAAGCAACTGCATAAAGCATCCTTATTTGCTAGATTAAAATCTTATCTTTATGGATTAAAGCAATGAGATCTGTTAAACCATAATCTCATAGATACTTTTATCGCACTACCGCTTAATGGTGATCTATGCACCTATAAGTATGTGTTTTAAGTTATTCTGTATCACTTGATCCAAAAAACCAAAACTATTACCGAAGGCAGGTTCAAACCCAAACCAAAATATACCCAAACAAAAAAACGGAAACTACTAATCAAAAAACCAAAAAAAAAAAGAATCCAAAAAGAAAAAATGACAAAAAAACACAGAAAAACCAAAATAAAACAAAAAATCCACAAACGAAGACGACGAAGGATAATACCAAACAAAGAGGAAAAAAATAAATCTAACCATTAGAACAAAACTTTAGTTTTAGAATAATCTATGTCAACTGTATCAACACATTCAATTTACCCATCGACAGATATCCATTAACTATTTAAGCCCGAAGCGTATCCAAGACACAGTACCTTTTTTTAGAAGACAATACTTGTGTAACTCTTTATTCTATATGTATAAATTACTATATGGAGAAACTATCTCTATAACACAGGATAACACCAGACCTAGATTCTGTTTGGTCCCACTATGCCTAGATCTATTGAATGATAGGAGGCCCGCATACAAAAGCGCGTAAACATGTATAAATTGATAAACATAAACAAGCACTCAACGATAAATTAAGAAATCGATATAAACAAATACCAAACATTCAAATCTTCATAATAATGGCTAATACCCAAAGGTATTAGCCTTCAAACGTCATAATAAATACAAGAGTAATAATTTAGCCAAGGTAAACTAACCGAGTTAACGATATGAATGACCAAAAAAAATATAAAAAATAAAAAGAAAAAAAAAAAGGAAGTGTGGGGGAACAAAAGAAAAATAACCAAAAATAAAAAAAAAAAAAAAAAAAAAAAAAAAAAAAAAAAAAAAAAAAAAAAAAAAAACCCAAAAAAAAACAAAAATAAAAAAAAAAAAAACAAAAAAGAGAAAAAAAAAAAAAAAAAGAAAAATAAAAACAACAAAAAATCCGCGCTCCCCCCTTCGCCCCCCCGCATCCCCCCCCCCAAGACCCCCTACCGACCCCCCCCCCCCCCCTCCCACTTCCCGCTCCCACCCCCCCCCACCCCCCCCCCCCCCCCCCCCTCCCCCGCACCCCACCCACCCCCCCTCCCCCCCCCCCCCTTCCCCACCCCCCCTCCCCCCATCAAAAATGGGAATTTCCGCTCAAATCCCTATATTACTAAATATAAGGAAAACCACTATGTCACCCCCCTAAAAAAAATTTAATAAAGTAGAATAACGATTTATCATCGACTTCTAATTGCTCTTTATCTTCCTTAAAAATTGACTTATGAGTGTAAATATATCGAACACAATGTATAAAGCACACTTATAAAACTCGAATTTTGAGTTTTCTATTTATAAATGACTGAGAAAGTCGGGTTGGATACACGGCTTATCCATTATTGGATAACGGCGTATTGGGAGATTTATTGAGGTAAGGTACCAATCACGTTTGATATCGATACGGCGTATTGGGGATTTATTGGAGTAGGGACCACGTTTGATATCTTCCAGAATATTATATTGATTCCATATCTTGAATACGGCGTATTGAGTCCTCTGGATACGGCGTATTGATCTTCATTCCTTTTGTGGTCTTTGGTGAGTGCAGGCACGGATACGCCGTATCTTCCTTGATGGATACGGCGTATTGGTCTTCAGAATAGTAATCTTCAAAATATCTTCATTTAAGCTCCAGAATGCACGCCTTTTGCTAAGTTTCACCAATTACTCTATAATTACTGCAATTCTCAAATATAAACGATAAGTAATAATTTTTTGCAATAACTATACAAAATGGGTTAATAACATAGGATAAATGGTGCTATAAAATAGACGTTATTTGATGTCATCAAATATCCCCCCACTTGAATCCTACTTGTCCTCAAGTAGCCTTTAGAAGTTTATAAAAATGTATCCCTTAAGGATATTTTTCGATAAAGCACTTAGTCGATCTATTACAAGTACACAACCAAACACCTCACGAAATAGGAAGATGAAAACACTTAAATCACTCAACTAATCTATGTGGTAACATGTAACTAATTCGCTTAATTGCTCGGTCGTGATGAGTATTCTATCATAAGCTTGGCAAGGATACACATCTCCACCACTAAAGCCAAGGAGTAACAAGTTTATAAAGGTAAATATGGGTTTTTGTATGGAAAGGCGTACGGTTTGATCATTCTACAATCTTTCACCAGAAGTACCACTCTAACAAGGCAGTTGAAGCACACATACACACCCGGAACACCGGGATAGACATGTGTGTTCGATCACATCCCCATTCGAATTTAACCAACGGTTTGAATGAAGAATGATATAGGGTAGGAACCTTTTAACTTTCACCAAAAGTCGTAAACCAACGAGGCAGCTGAGACATGCATACATGGCCGTAACGACAGAATAGACATGCACGCTCGATCACATCCTCATTCGCGTAAAACCAGCGGCTAATCATTAGGTGAGAGGGAAGTAAATTGTTGTTAAATAAAAATCAAGAAACAAATAGATTAAGACTTAAGATACAAGTTGCTAGACACTTATTTCTCGATCGTTACCATGATTAATACACAATTATTTACGTCGTCTTGATCATAGATCAAAAACAACAACCTAAGTTGGCGTTCCCATAATGATCAACTTCCCAATCATCCCAAACTTTACATACTTTACAAGGCAAGTGGCGATATCTTCCACGTTGTATAATACTCTACATCGTTGATTTTTAGATGTATCAACGGATAATCGATCCTTCGTATAATTCCTTCGGTAATGCTTTTTGCGAAACGATTATCTTCAAACTTTCTTTCTCTCTTTTTTTGTATTTTTTTCATTTTTTTGCTAACTATTCTTCTAATCTCGGTGTAGTTTCACCATCTTCACCATCATAATAATTCTAGATAATTCCTTCGGTAATTTCTTCGTTCTTCGGTTTCACCAATAATTGTGACGGTAGTAAAATCACATGAGCTTTGACTACTAATATACATTCCCATTTACAATGTGCAAATTTCTAACCGCACCAAAGATAAAAATGACACAAGACTCAGGAAATACAAACTTTACACTTAATTGAAAAATTGTTGAATAATAACCCGTTTTAACTCCCTCCGATAAACCTTAAGCAAGTAGAAGTGACTAAGGCAAAATCTTCAATTGAAGAGCCTCCAGAATTAGAGTTAAAAGATTTACCATCTCATTTGGAATATGCTTACTTAGAAGGAACCGATAAGTTACCCGTGATTATTGCAAAAGGTTTAAAAGATGATGAAAATGAAGCCCTCTTAAAGGTACTTAAATTACATAAACGAGCAATTGCGTGGAAAATCACCGACATCAAGGGTATCGACCCTCGTTTTTGTACTCACAAAATCTTGATGGAGGAAGATTATAAACCCACGGTACAAAGTCAAAGACGGGTTAACCCAAAAATTCATGAGGTAATCAAAAAAGAAGTAATCAAACTTCTTGATGCCGGAATGATTTACCCGATCTCCGACAGCCCGTGGGTAAGCCCCGTGCATTGTGTACCCAAGAAAGGTGGTATAACCGTTGTTGCTAATGAAGATAATGAATTGATTCCAACACGATTAGTTACCGGGTGGAGAGTTTGCATTGATTATAGGAAATTAAATGAAGCTACTCGTAAAGATAATTTTCCATTACCATTTATGGACCAGAGTTCTATTGTTTTTTAGATGGATTTTTTGGGTATTTTCAAATCCCAATAGATCCCCAAGACCAAGAGAAAACTACTTTCACATGCCCTTATGGAACTTTCGCTTACCGTCGCATGCCCTTTGGCTTGTGTAATGCTCCTGGTACGTTCCAAAGGTGTATGATGGCCATATTCCATGATGTGATCGAAAAGAATATGGAAGTTTTTATGGATGATTTCTTGGTTTTTGGGGATAGTTTTGCTACTTGCCTCTCCAATTTAGACAACATGCTAAAAAGGTAAAAAGATACGAATTTAGTTCTAAATTGGGAGAAGTGCCATTTTATGTGTAAAGAAGGAATTGTGTTAGGTCATAAAATATCAAAGTCCGGGATTGAGGTCGATCGAGCAAAAGTTGATGTTATAGCTAAGCTCCCTCATCCGACTACCGTAAAAGGTGTTAGGAGTTTCTTAGGTCATGCCGGTTTTTATCGACGATTTATCTAAGACTTTTCTAAGATAGCTAGACCTATGACTCACCTTCTTTAGAAGGAAATATCGTTTGTGTTTTCTAAATATGTTATTGATGCTTTTGAGACTCTTAAAAAGAAGCTTACCGAAGCTCCAATCTTAGTTGTCCCCGATTGGAACCTACCTTTCGAACTTATGTGTGATGCTAGTGATTTTGCGATTGGTGCGGTTTTGGGACAACGTAAGACGAAGCATTTTCAGCCTATACATTATGCTAGTAAGACAATGACCGAAGCTCAAATTCATTACACTACGACGGAAAAAGAAATGCTTGCCGTAGTTTATGCTTTTGAAAAGTTTCGGCCATATCTTGTCTTATCTAAAAGCATAGTGTATACGGATCACTCGGCTCTTAAATACCTTCTTAGTAAACAAGATGCTAAGCCGAGATTGCTCCGGTGGGTTCTCCTCCTACAAGAATTTGATATCATCATCCGTGATAAAAAAGGAACGGAGAATCTCGCGGCCGATCATTTATCTAGACTTGAGAATCCTCATAAGGATGTGTTAGAAAATAAAGACATAAATGAAAATTTTCCTTTAGAAACTCTTGGAGTTATATCTAGTGGAAGTACCCCATGGTTTGCCGATTATGCAAATTTCCATGCGGGGAATTTTATCGTCAAAGGGATGTCGTCCCAACAAAAGAAGAAATTCTTTAAGGACGTTAAACATTACTTTTGGGATGATCCCTACTTATTTCGGATTTGTGCGGATCAAATCATTCGATGGTGTGTGCATGGCCAAGAAGCTTTTGATATCCTCAAAGCTTGTCATGAAGGACCCACCGGGGGCCATCATGGTGCCAATCTCACCGCTAAGAAAGTATTTGATGTCGGTTTCTTTTGGCCGACCATATATCAAGATGCCCATACTATGATCAAATCTTGTGATACGTGTCAACACCAAGGCAAAATTTCACAAAGGGATGAGATGCCTCAAAACGCTATTCAAGTTTGTGAAATCTTTGATATATGGGGTATCGATTTTATGGGTCTATTCCCGTCTTCATGAGGGAATGAGTACATTCTCGTAGCCGTTGACTACTTATCAAAATGGGTAGAAGCGAAGGCGCTCCCCACCAATAAAGCTCGAGTTGTAGTAAAATTCTTGAAATCTCTTTTCACCCGATTTGAAACACCTAGAGCTATTATAAGCGGTCGTGGGACCCATTTTTGTAATGATAAATTTGCTAAAGTAATGTCTAAGTATGGGGTCACTCATCGTCTTGCTACCGCTTATCATCCACAAATGAGTGAACAAGTGGAGGTTTCCAATTGTGGCTTGAAACGAATTCTTGAGAGGACGGTTGGTGAAAACTGTGTCTCATGGTCCGATAAGCTAGATGACGCTCTATGGGCATTCCGTACCGCTTTCAAGACACCAATTGGCTGTAGTCCTTATAAGCTCGTGTATGGAAAGTTTTGTCATCTACCTATTGAGTTAGAGCATAAGGCATATTGGGCTGTGAAACATGCTAATTTTGATCTTAAAACCGCGGGTGATCACCATAAGCTTCAACTTAATGAACTTAATGAGCTTCGTGATCAAGCATATGAGAATTATTTGATATATAAGAGAGGACGAAGAAGCTTCATGACTCTAAGATCAAAAACCGCATTTTCAATGTTGGTGATCGAGTTTTACTCTTTAATTCTCGTCTAAAGATATTCTC
>BQNB010062720.1:0-35970 GCA_026074375.1 Tanacetum coccineum
AGTGTAGATTCCGCATACACTTTGGTATACATACAAAGTCTCAACCATTGTTATTTTGGATTCATCCAAGGTAACAAACATTTTACTATGTAAAGAATCGATCAAGGCATGGGATGAACAGTAGGCGACACAGTCAGGCTATAAATACCCCCTCCATACTTCTATGGAGGGGTGATGATTCATTTGTATCATCTCTTGTAGGAGTGTGTGTGTGTGTGTGTATGTGTTTCTCTCCTCCCATCATACATACACCTTTTCCCTTTCTCTCTATTTAATAACATGGCTTACTTTCTCTTTAATCCTCCCTGACCTCCGGATCATGCGTTTTAGGCTTGAATCTTTATGGGTAACAATTGGCATCAGGGCCTAGGAGGAATTTATGTTTGTGGTTTGCTTATTTTGGGATGATTCGTGGTTTATTTTTAAGCAAATAAGCCACGGCTAACTTTGGTTTGAGCTTATTTCTTCACAAAGCTTGCTACTTTATTATCTACAATTTTTTGTGATAACTTTGTGGTAAACTTAAGCCAAAACAACATCTTATTTGATCTTAAAATGTGATTTTTTGGCTTACTTTTAATAATCGTAAGTTTTGGTACATTTTTGATCATTCAAGCTTGTTTGTTGTTGTTTTGGATCATCCACTTGTACTTTCATCATCTCCATGCTTATTAGAAGCTTATTGTAGTAACAAACAGCTTATTCGAACACAAAAATCTAGGTTTGAGTTTGAAGGCCGCGGAATATATCATTTGGATGAAGACCGCAGAATGTGTTTGAAGATTCGCGGAATGTGCACCGCGGAATGTGACACTGGTCACCGCGGTTTATGTTTTTTTCATATTTATGCGGTTTATGTTTACAGGAGTTCAAAATGACCGTGGTTTATGACGTTTTGAGGAAACAAAACCCTGCCAAAATTTTCCAAAACTCCTGCAGAATATGCTTAACATAAACACCAAAGCAAAACACAACACTTAATCCTAAAACAATCATTAAAGATTCACTTTAACAACAAACGGCTAAGAATTTAGATTTTAACGAAAAGTGATCACGAAGTTGATATAGTATCCCTTATTTGAGATTGAAGTGGGTTTTACGAAGGCATCTACTTATTTCATCATCAAGAATTCCTTTTACTTTCTACCTCTTTTCTTCCAAACCCCTCTATCGACTGATGACTTTCTTAAAAGTATACAGCTTATGATTAAGAATTAGATTATCTAGTTACCAGCAATCGGGGTGGATGGTTAAAGACTTGGTTAACTACCACTTAAAGGAGTTACGTTGTAGTACTCTATGTCATACGCATATGTCGATGTGGATAATTTTAAGAGGTGTTGTACTTCTTATACTTTTCTGGTTGAGTATAGGGTACTTAGAGACCTAATCTTGCACCGTTCTTCAATCAACGATAGTGCAAGATTAAGTAACAAATTTAGAGGATTTTACTTCATTTTCAAATTTGGTATATTGGGTTTACTTCACCATGTGGTTACAGCAATAGCCGACAGAATACGAGGTTGGTAAGTTAGCTAAAGAGTTTAAAGGTTTAGATGTAATCAACAATTCTCACGGGATATTATTGTGCTATTCCAAGACAATGGTACTTCACAATCTAAGCAAAATTTTCAAAGTTCTTCAACGACATTCATAACTTTTCAAGATTTGTGCTTGTGACAAGAACTTCTCGAGTATATGGACGTACACAACATTGATGCTTCTGAGAGTTCGAAACCATCATGGGGGAAAATGTGTACTTTGATGTTACCATGTCAACTTCCAGGGGAAGTAGTGTATACTACTTTACTTGGTATGGGTTGTGAAGTATTCTACATACATGAGAATAATTGTTGCTGGTTCCTTGCACGTACCCCCGAACGGATATTCACCAAGACCTAATGACAAGTAGCAGTAGTATTTGGTGTGGTTTTTCTTCTATAAAAATCCATTGTGTAACATCCGAGAATTTTCGAATTTTTGAATGACTATTTCAATCGTTGACTTTTAGTGTCTGGCTTGACTTATAAGAACGACCACCTAAAGCACGTTTTCACAACTCGGACTCTAAAGCAATTTAATGTAAAACGACATTCCTGGCAACTTTTCAGTTTTGACCGAGACCTGGAAACAGTCAGAAGGTGACTGAAATGCCCTCGCTAAAATTTTGAACACAACGCGTACCGACCCAAAATAATTAAATTTATATTTAATTATCATAAGTTATTAAATAAAAATATTTAATAAATTAATTATCGTGTTGATCGAAAGCGTATGTTAAAAACGCAATTATTAAAAGTTAAAAATTCGTTTTACGGATAAAGTTTATCGGAAAAATATATAAATGAATAATAAACGTTTTAAATAAATTCTATAAAACATTTACAAAAATTAGTCGAGTGAATACTCATTTTTATCAGAAAAATGATTCGGAAAACAATGGCGAAAGTTTCGAGATTTGAATCGTCCGTTAAGTCATTCAAACGAGTCCCGAACCGATAGTTATAAAAACTTTATTAAAAAGTTACACTTTTAACCCTGGACTATTTCAACTTGTCACTTTAGTTTTATATATATATATATAATCTTATACATTTCTCTCATTTCCATCTCTTACACACACACACAACTTATAAACATATCTCTCTCTCCCTTCTTCCCCAAATTATCCGGCCACCACCCTCACCGCCGGCGACCACCACCACAGCCGCCGGAAAAGTTTTCCGGCGAGCTTTTCCGGCCAACACCAAAAATCCTCCCCATCAACGGATCTCTCCGATCCCTACACTCACTCTCCTTCACGCGCCTAAATCCACCACCACTGTCGCACTACGAATCCACCACCATCGTCATCCCCATCACATCCTTCATCACCTTTATCTCGTCATCATCTCCATTCGACACACCCTCATCATCCGCAGCCGCCGCACCACGCCACCTCAACGACAACACTAAGGGCGCGTGTGGATTTGGGTACAAACCAAATGGGTGCGTTGGGTTCATGGTTGGCACCAGCAGGGTGCGTTTGGGTTTAGCACCAGGGGTGTGTTCTTTTGGTTGTCAGTCATCGACAAGGGTGCGTTCGGTCTTGTCTCAGGCACCATAAGGGTGCGTTTGATTTGGTTATAGCACCAGTAAGGGTGCGGTTGATTGTGTAACATAGATTAGGGTGCGTTTGGGTTGGCTTATAACACCAAGGGGTGTTTGTTTGTTGGTTTTTTGTAGTACGCACCAAGGTGTATGTTTCGGGCCGGTCACCACGCAAAAGGGTGGGCGTGTTGGGGTCCGGGTCATCAGCCTATAGGCTAGCGCTTGATTTAGGTCTCGACACCATGGAAGGAGGAGGGAGCGTTTGGTTCTGTCAACTTTGCATACCACGTGTACTTTTGGTTTTGTTATACACTCCCAAGGGTTCGTTGGGTTTATGATATAACATAGGGCATTAGGGAGGTGTTTTGGTGTTATCTCATATATAGTGGCGCTTTGGAGTTTGATAACACCGGAAATGGTGCGTGTTGGCTTGGGTGTGGCTTATGGGAGCAGCCGGGAGAGAAGTGATCGGGTTGTGGGTTCACAGCCGTAGGGTGGCGTTTGTTTCGGGGTTGTGGGTCACGATCCATTGAAGATTTATTAATTTGTTTAGTAACATTTTTTAGGGTAGGTGAGGGTTGGGTGTGTTAGGTTTTGTAGTCGGTTTTAGCAGGGGGGTGCAAGAGGCTGCGTTTGGTTTCTGTCATCCTGAACGACAATCAGGCCGAAATGGGAGCGTTTGGCTTGGTGGATTAAAACACACCACCAAGGGTGTGGGGAGTTTGGTTAAGTATAAAAAATAACTAGGGTGCCTTTGGTTCACCAACGCACGGTGTGCTTTGGTTTTGTAGCAGCACAGCCGTAGAGTGCATTTGGATTTGGGTTTAGGCAAATTAGGGTGCGTATTGGTGAAGGCGTCAGATTTAAAACCGGTAATGGTGGGCATATGGTTTAGATATACAAAACGACTAAAATAAATATGTAGAGTATTTGGATAAATATGAAACTGCGTAATATATAATAGTGGTTGATTGTTTTAAATAAACTGTGATAAGATTATATTTTTTCCGGATATATTGAATTTGACTTGTGACAATTATAAAAAGCTATGATTCGCAGAACGAGACTTATAAATATGTAAATAACGGTACATCTAATGAAAAAATAAATACACAAGAAATTTACTAGGATTTATCAAATTTGAATTGTAATTTGAAAATGGATTTGGCAACAAAGTCTTTCGACTTGTGGGGTTGTTTTATAAATGGAAAGGTCATATTTTGGCGAAATTTTATATAATTTGCTATATTTCGTAACGTTTTAATACTAAAACTCTTATTATTATTTAAACCGCTAAACAGGGAACTACGATATTTTTATGTTTTTAAAGATATATTAAAACATAACTATACAAAAACTTGACAACGGACAAAAATTATACTTTTACAAAGAGATAAATATTTTAGACACGACCTGTCGAAGAAACGAAATGTAATTTATAAAATATTATCTTATATTTTATAATGGTTATAAACTGTTACAAATATGGTTTGATTAATCCGTAACGTTAAGACATGTGTCAACCTTTGTACAAAGCCTTTTCATTAATTAAATGGTTGTCAAACTAATTGGTTTAATAAATTATTCACACTTATTATATAATACCTGCAAGGTATATTATACTTTTCATTAATCTTTGAATTGATTGTCCTTGTTATATAATTCAAGGTAGGAATTATATAAGGGTTATTTTTCATAAGTAATATATATATAAAGAATATATATTACACACTTTGCGTATATTTTCAATTTATTTATTTAACCAATCACCAAACTATTACAACTTTAAATCTAAATCTTTTATCGACGTGTCGCGTTGACATAACAATTCATCGGGAAACCCAAACGCATTACCCCTAGTTCTAGTGAGACATAGCCGTTAAGAAACAGTTGCAACTAGTCTTGATCGACTTAAACGCGTTTCAGTTTCCGTTTGCGTCTTGTACTCAATGTGTACACTTCCCATTCCCGCCAAATCGTTCTTCATCATCGATGTGAGTTTATAGCCCCTCATATCACTTGTTTTAGCCATTACCTTAAAAATCTCCGGGGAGAGATACAGCTCAATACAACTTGTTTACAATAACCGTATTACAATATCTTTTACATACTATCAACACACTTGGATTATACATACATGATTTTGCAATTCATAGGTTTAAACACATTTAAGCATGATTGATATTAAATTGGTTTACATACTTATGTTGCATAGTTCGCTATGGGATTACATTATTTGAGGACTAAATTTTTTGTCACAAATGCAAACTTTAGCATTTGAAATGATATTTCGGATTTCGATATGTTTGGGCGCCTGGTCAGGGGCCAACAGCATTACATGCCCGGGTGTTACAGGATGGACACCCATGATGGGAACACATTATTTGTTATCATCACTAGCCCAACTATTATCGGGTACACATACAACAAGTCTACGTCACACACAGGCGTCATGAACTGTAAATCACTTGGAGGGTGAGCGCGAATGTTATGAAATATATCTATTCGGGTGTGGATCCCTGTTCGGGTGATATTAAGCTAGAATGCAGGTGAACAGAACATTATATTGTTGAATGTCCACGGCGAATGATATAAAATAGATCTATTCAGGATTGACAACACCCCCGATTCGAGTACTATCTATCACTGGGAACGAAGCGTTATAACATGTCGTGAATCATGTTGTGACTACACAGGGCCCCCCGACACATACATACATGGAAACATGTTGGTGACACTAAATTTGTCAGCATTATTTAATGAAAAACTTTGGGTATAAAGATTTGTTAGGCTTTTGGTAACATAAAATGGGGTCGTACAGCATATTTTACAAACATTTTTTCATGGTACTACTGTGATGACACAGTGGATAAATATATTTGTTGAAACTTACATTCATATTTAAACTAAATCTATTAACTCACGCAACTTTAATTTGAAACTTTTAAGGCATGTTTTTCCTGCAGGTGAATTAGATGCTTGCTTGGATATTTGATGTGCATTGGAGTCTTTACATTCCAAGTTTTTCATGGTGAAGCAATTATGGGACAACTATTATTTATGAATTTTCAGAAAATCAACGAGATTGTATATACCAACGACACATTTATAGGTCGTTCCTCTTGTATCTTGTGCAATTGTATTATGAGTAATGCCCCTGACATATTTCCTTTCTGCTACGACACATTTTTTGGGGGTGGTTACAGATTGGTATCAGAGCCAAAGGTTAATAGAGAACTTAGGTTGCATATTTTACCCTGACTATAACCGTTTTCCCCACAAATATTGCATCACATCAAACATTTTTCAAAAGTGCATGACACGTTACTTGCTTATGAGCTTACATTACGTGCTGCATTAAGTGCTTAAGTGACATACCATATAATGTAATTTTATGCTTACTTTCTTTTTTGCGTATATCGCAACAATTAATTATATAAGAGTTAATTATATAAATACCAGAGCATTTCTCAGACATTGTGAGTTGCACAATGGGTCTCAATATTCCTCAGACATTGTGAATTATTACAATGGTCCTCATCTTTACTTCTTTAGACAATTGTGAGTTGTCGCAACAGTCCATTTCGTTCTCAGACAATTGTTGAGTAAACAATGGTCTCTAAAGGATATTTTTTTCTTCTAGCTTTATACTATATTGTATTACGCAAGACCGTCATAATTTTGTTTTACATGGAATTATATTTAATCTAAGTATTACAAGTCTTTGTATGGGGCGGGACTTGAATATGGAAGATTGATAGATAATTGCTATGTTAACATAAGCCCCGTCTCAGTTCTGTTTACATGGGATATGTATGAATTCTAAGTATTACAGGTCCTTAGTATGGGCGGGGACTTGTAATAGGAAATTGAAAGATAATCGCTATACTGATTCTTCATAGAGATCATTCACCTTATTTACTCTAAGCCGAGTACTCATTAAACATCTGTGTAACAAAACTAATGTTCGATTCTTCCCTGATTGTTTTTAACTCCCCCGTCCTCCGAAGACTAAATTAAATACTCGTTCCATACTCAATTAGAGCAACGCATCGTTAATGTCATTCACCACCTTGAAAACTTTGTGTGTACGCATATTGCATCAAAATTATTAAGGTAGGATATTTATAATATATTTTATTTGAAAGGATGAGACGCCTCTTCAATTTAAATTAAATAATTAAAATCACTAAAGAACCATAAGTTTCATCATTTTTTACTTACATAATTTTGGACGCTTCTTTAAGTACATAAAAAGTTTATAATGAGTGGGCTTAATGGTATCCCGATATGACACGAGTATGAACCTAAAATCGCTAATCACATAATCCGTTTAAAAGGGTCTAGAGACCAATCGTGTCTTGCCACTCAACAGAATCTTAAGGCCTCACTTGGAACTACCTTACCTCATTTTTTAAGTTGTTACTTTTGCGATTGCAAATCCTTGCAATTGTAAACTGTTCGTGGGAACTAACAAGACATGTTAACTTTAATGGAGTTTGATCGTCCCCAACTAGCTACTGAGTACCATGATCCGCCGTCCTATCGCATAAGCTCTAATTCCTTCTCCGCGAGAAATCCTCCCATGTTTTTAAACTTTATTATGGGAATATTGTTTCTTTCTCAGAAAATGTCTTCGTTCTCGAATCCCGTCACCCATTTTGTATAGTATTGACTTATGGTCGCTACCTTACTGTTGGTTCCTGGAGCGGTCCCCAGACGATAACAAAAACCTTATCCAATAGGTAGTTTGCAACTCCTCTTAAAAACGAGGATAAAACCACAATCGACCGAAACATATATTTATACTATTTATTTTCGGCCACTAGTAGGAAGACTTAGGTCGCGATACATCCTAGTAACACCCTACCCCGCCCAAGTAAGTTGGGTACTTACATACATAAGCCACGTTGATGTTAATCATCGAACATACAAATAGTAGAAACGAGACTATCCGTTCCTCGACATTTAGAAACTTATACAAACATACTCACCCCGGAACTACACCTTCTTCTTTAGTTTTCACTCATAATGAGACTTTCCCTATAACGCGTTATACCAGCCATAATGATCTTTAATGAATATTTTAATACTGATACCTATTCTAATGGATTGGATATCCTGGACAAACCTAGCCAAAATTTTTGGTAGATTGAGAAGTGTAGAGACACCGAATCTTGCTGAATAAAGTTATCAGCGCCTGGTTTAGAACGAGAAGTTTTTCCTTGGTCCCACAATCGGATAACACAAATTTAAATCTCGGGACGAGATTTCTTTAAGGGGTAGGTACTGTAACATCCATAATTTCGAATTTTTAGAATAAACTATTTTCAACCGTTGACATTTAGTGTCTTGGCTCGACTTATAAGAACGAACCATCTAAAGCAACATTCAACAAACTCGGTCTCTAAAGCAATTTAATGTAAAACTTACATTCCTGCAACCTTTACAGTTTTGATTGACCGAGAACTGGAAAACAGTCAGAAGTGACGAAATGGCCCCTCGCTAAAATTTAACACACAACAAAACGCGTACCGACCCAAAATAATTAAATTTATATTTAATTATCATAATTTACTAGAAAAAATAAAAATTATTTAATAAATTATTAATTGTTTAAACGAAAAACATTTGCTTAAAAACGAAATTATTGAAGTTAAAATCATTTTAAAATACTGATAAAGTATATCGGAAAAATATATAAATGAATAACAAACATTTTAAATAATGTTAGAAACAATTATGAAATAAAATCTGTAAATCCTCATTTTTTATTTGAAAAATGATATGGCAAACAATGGGCTCAATCCCTCGTGACTTGAATCATCCGTTAATTCCGCTCAAGACGAGACCCGACCCGAAGTATAAAAAACTTTATTAAAAAGTTACACAATAAACCCTCAACTATTAAACACTTATTAAAATTTTTAAAACTTTTCATATAAATATAAAAGTTTTATAAAAAAATTTCATTTCCATCTCATTATTTACACACATACACATATAACTCTCCTCTCTCTCTCCCTTCTTCCCCAAATTATCCGGCCACCACCCTCACCGCCGGCGACCACCACCACAGCCGCCGGAAAACTTTTCCGGCGGACTTTTCCGGCCAACTCCAAAAACACTCCTCATCACCGGATCTACTCGATCCCCTACACCACTCTCCTCCACGCGCCAGCCACCCTCACCACCACTATGCTACCACCACTATCCTCACCGCCACCTCCATCTCCCCCATCTACTACGGCAGCAGCCGCCTACACCACCATCGTCATCCCCTCCACCCGAACGCCATCATCACCACGCCACGCCCTTCGAAAATCTACATAAGGGTGCGTGTGGTTTTCACAAAAGGGTGCGGTTGGTTTAAAGATTTCACCTAGGGTGCGTTTGGCTGCCAACCACCCATAAAGGGTGTGTTTGGTGTTGTTGCAACAGACTAAGGGTGTTTGTCCTGGTGGGTTAACAACATCAGTTAGAGTGTGTTTGTTTATGGATTAATCAGCCACAAGGTTGCGTTTGGCTTTTGTTGTAACACCAAGGGTGTTTGTTTCGCCGGTCAGCCACCACAAAGGGTGCGTGTGGGTCCGGGTCAGCAGCTATAGGCTGCGCTTGTTTAGTCTCGACACCATGAGGGAGCGTTTGGTTCTGCCACTTGCACCACGGGTGCGTTTGGTTTTGTTATACACGCGCCAAGGGTGCGTTGGGTTTATGATATAACATAGGCATAGGGTGTGTTTGGTGTTGTCTCATAGATTAGGGTGCGCTTGGAGTTTATAACACCGAGAAGGGTGCGTTTGCTTGGGTGTGGCTGTGGGACAGCCGGGGAGGGTGTCGGGTTGTGGGTTCACAGCCGTAGGGTGCGTTTGTTCGGGTTGTGGGTTCACAGCCGTAGGGTGTGGGTTGGGTGTGTCAGGTTTTGGTTGCGGGTTTAGCAGCAAGAGGCTGCGTTTGGTTTTCTGTCACCGCGAAATGGGTGCGTTTGGCTTGTGGATTAACACCACCAAGGGTGTGGTTGGTTTAGTAGAAAAATAACTAGGGTGCGTTTGGTTTACCAACGCAGCGGGTGCGTTTGGTTTTGTAGCAGCCGTAGAGTGCATTTGGATTTGGGTTTACAAGATTAGGGTGCGTTTGGGTGAGCAGTTTAACCGTAATGGTGCATTTGGTTTAATATAAAAACGGCTAAAATAAATATGTTGAGTTTTGGATAAATATGAAACCGGATATATAATAGTGGTTGATTGGTTAAATAAATGTGATAAATTATTATTTTCGGATATATTATATTTGACTTGTGACGAATTTAAAATGCTATGATTCGTAACGAACTTATAATATGTAAATAACGACAATAATAAATAAATACACATGAAATTTACTAGGATGTTTTCTATTTGAATTGAATTTGGAAAATGGATTTGCAACAAAGTCCTTTCGACTTGGGTTGTTTATAAACGAAAGGTAATGGCGAATTTATATAATTTGCTATATTAAGTATCGTTTTTACTAAAACTCTTATTATTTTAAACCCGATAAAAGTGACTAAAGATAAGTTTTAAAGATATATTTAAAACATAACTATACCAAAAACTTGACAACGACAAAATTATACTGTTACAAAGAGATAAATATTTTAAGAACACTGTCGAAGAAACAAAGTAATTTATAAAATTATTAACTTATAGTTTAATAATGGTTATAAACTGTTACATATATGGTTTATTAAATCCTAACGTTAAAACATGAGTGTCAACCATTTGACAAAGCCTTTTCATTATTTAATGGTTGTCAAACTAATTGGTTAAAAAATTATTCACACTTAGTTAAATAATACCCTGCAAGGTAATATTATACTTTTCATAATCTTTGAATTGATTGTCCTTGTTATAAATTCAAGGTAGGAATATATAAGGGTATTTTTCATAAGTAAATATATGATAATAAAGAATATATATTACACAACTTTCGTATTTTCAATTTATTTATTTAACCAATCACCAAACTATTACAACTTAAAATCTAAATCTTTTATCGACTTTCGCGTTGACGATAACAATTCATCGGGAAACCCAACGCAATTACCCTAGCTAGTGAGACTTTAGCTGTTAAGATTAGTTACATCTACTGAACGAGCCTCTTCGTCTTTCTGTTCGTGTTTGTGGCATATTAGATGCCTATCTGTCAATCGTTCTACAACATCGATGTGAGTTTATAGCCCCTCTTTCACTTGTTTTACATTTACTTTACAAATCTCGGGGGAGAATACATGCTCAATATAACTTGTTTACATAATTGTTCACAATATCTTTTACATACTATTCTACACACTTGGTTCACATACTTGATTTTGCGGTGAAGGGATAGAGAATAGTTCCTGATTTAAGGTTGAAGAGATAGATTGAAGAAGTAAGGCATGGGGTTTGAAGTTTTAGATTCAAAAAAGTGTTTGTCAAAATGCAAAAATTATAGCTAGGCCTAGATGGGATAGTGGTCAACTGCACAGAAACTCAAGGGGTCACAGTAGAAGAATCCGTGACCTCTGATGGTTATCCCTTAATTACCCAGCGATCCTATATATATTCAGGGGTCGCCCAGTATTTTAGGGGGCCATTTTTTGAAGACAGGAAACCTTTTCCAGAATTTCCTGATATGCTTGTATTTAAAAATTTCTAAATTTTCCTTTTTCAGTCAATCCTATTTCATCATGAATCATCTAATACTTATTATCCAACTTCACAATATCAAGTATCTTGAGTTCTATGAGGGAAGCATATGTAGGCACATTTTATCAAAAGATAAGCAAGCATAATATCATATATATAGCAAAGAGTCTATCGAGGTGCATGCAAGCATTGGTTTAGGATGATAAAATCGAAAGATCATCCATGGCAAGCTAAGTTGCCCATACTAAGTACTAAGTTACTAATGAGTAGCATAAGATTAAAAACCTAAGCATAATAGATTAGTAAATAATATAGATAATAATGTCATAAAGCAATTTCCCTTATTGCTCACTTCTTCATGTTTCTCCACAACCTTCTAAGACTTTTGCTGATTGACCTTACTCTACCACGTTGCTCATCTCGTAATTGTACTTGACGGTTGATGATTTTAGTTTAGAGGGTGTAAAATGGTTCAAGGTGAGGGTCAATGTTAGGTGGGTTTTGAATGACTTGAGGAACTTGATTGGTTAAAGAGTTGACATAACAAATGAGGGAAGGAGTGCTTGCACGCGAGGTCCCTTTGTCATTCCCATCATCATCATCATCGTTGAGATGAGATGAGGATGGTTGATCGAAGGCGGAAGAAGAAGAAGTGGAATGACGACCTCTTCTCATGCCACGATCTCTTCTGGGTTTTCGCTCTAGTTGAGCGGCAAGAGGAGTCATGAAACAATCGTACAAGACATAGGACTCATTTTCCAATTCGGGATTTTCCCTAATGATGAATTTAAACAAACGAGTTAATAACATACCATAGGGTAGAATTAACCACTTTTGTTTAGTAACCCACTCTATTCGTTTTGTCATGAAATAGGCAAGGTTGAATTTTTCGGAGTGTATGACACAATAAAGCATATAACAAAGACATGCAGAAACATGATCCGGATTACCCCCCAGACAAAAGACATTTTACCAGATAATTTCTTCTAAAGGCTTCAGGGTTGGCTTAATTTCATAAGTTAGAACTTGATATTCAAGAACAACAATTTCTTCCTCATGACGAATGCGACAGACTTAACCATCTTGATTAATTCGAATAGACGAAATGATGTCCTCCATGGAAGGAAGGTTGGTTTGATATGGACCATTCGAAGGGATACCATATGCCAACTCATCAAGTCTCCATCTATCGGTAAAGACACACGCACCTTCATAAGGTATATCAAGAATTTGAGCAAATTCTTCAAGATAGTAAGAGAAGAATTGATTTTGAATAACAAATTCGACAAACATTTGACCTTCGTCAGAATAACTGACTTGATATTGACTATAAAACTCAAGAATAAAGCGAGGACAAATTTGTTCATTTATTTCAAGGAGACACTCGAACTCGACAAAATGGAACAAAGACCGAACATAGTTTAGATCTGCAAAGTTGTCAAAAACCACCCGACCCTCATGAATGTAACGGCTTTCAAGGTCTCTTAGTTTTTCTTTTATAGGAGTACAGTATTCATGTGATATCATTGGTATGTATTCTCTTGTATTTTTATGATCTTCGGATAACTTACGAGGCATGATTTCCTAAAATAAAAGTGAAATCACATTTTATTACCGTTTCACTTGTAGTTGGTTATGCACATTGCTTCTAGTGTGTGTCTAGATGTAACAAATGTGGAGTAACAATTAACTTGACCTAAATATAAAATCCTAAGAGTTAATCCAAACACTTCTTAATTTGATTTTGCTCATCCAAACAAGTCAAAAGATACATATGAATTATGTATCTCGAAATTTGTTCATGAGATCATTATGCATGTGTTTGAAAATGTTTTTGTATTGGATTAACAATGCACAACAACAATTTTATTATGTTCTTAACGTGAGTGATTTGAAAATAAAATTGGGGTTTTGGTTCGAAATCAATTTTTCAACAAATTCACTAATGTATGCAAATCCTATATCTACGGGAAGCATATTAGTTATACATTGTATCCTAGTTGTCTTAATTGTACAAAATTGAAAGAAAATACAAAAATCCCCAATTTTAATTTTTGGTGTTCATCATGAACCCTAGACTCAAATTGAAAGAAAATAGATGAAATGACTAACAATTGATTATCTTTATGATATTAGGATTGATTATTAGTGTTGATTTGATCTTCAATTGATGTTTTAATGGTTGAATTTGAGTTTTGATGGGTTTTAGGTCGTGTTCGTCAATGGCAGCAGATAAAGGAGTGTTTGTTTTTGTGTTTTGAAAATTTTTGTTTAGGTGTTCCATATTATGGTCTGCTGATGGCGGTTCCATATCTCTTGGCGGTCCCTAATATATTGGGGGGCGTCCTCAGTAAAGGGTATTGGACTTGAGTTTTTGATGAAAATTTAACAAAGAGGGGTGACATTTTAATTTGCATTTCGTGAATTAAAAATGATTAAAGTACTTCGGATGAAGTATTTAAGTTGTCACGACAAGGAATGGAACACGGACTAGAATTGAAACTAGAAGAAGGAGAAGCGGACACATAAGGTTTATGGAATGTGTTCCATCATTCCTAAACCAAGATGTAGATAGTTAAATGATTCACATTTAAGGGGTTTAGTAAGAATGTCGGCGAAGTTGTCGATGGACGTCACTTTTTCAATTGAGATATGTCCTTTCTGGACATTATCATGAAGAAAGTGGTGACGTATTTCGATGTGTTTGGTACGAGAATGTTGCATCGGGTTTTTGCTAAGGTCAATCGCGCCTTTGTTGTCGTATGGGAACGTCGTCGAGTCGTATGTCGTAGTCGATAAGAGCTTGTTTCATTCATAGTGCTTGTTGACATGCCTTTTCGGCGCTTACGTATTTGGCTTCGGTAGGGGATATAGCAAGAGCAGTTTGTTTCTTTGAGAACCAAGATGTCAAACAACATGCCATGAATGTACAAATAACGCTAGTGCTCTTTCAGTCCACATAATCTCCCGCATGATCAAAGTCGGCATATACTACGGTTTCTATGTCGGTCCCTTTAGGATACCATAATCCTAAGTGCGTAGTGCCTTTAATGTATCAGAATATACGCTTAACCGCTTCAAGGTGAGAGGTTTTGGGAGCCTCTTGAAAGCGAGCACAAAGGCAGACACTAAAGATGATATCGGGCCTACTTGCCGTTAGGTATAATAAACTACCTATCATGCCTCGATACTTGGTACTATCTATCGACTCACACTCTTCATCTTTTGTGAGTTTAGTATCGGAGGACATGAGGGTTTTCATTGGTTTAGAATCCTCTAGACCAAATTTCTTAAGCATTTCTTTAATATACTTAGATTGATTAAAGAAGATATCATCTTCCATTTGTTTTATTTGTAATCCAAGGAAGAAGTTAAGTTCACCCATCATGCTCATCTCGAACTCGTCATGCATGATTTTGGCAAATTCATCACACATGTCATCGACATATATTTGAACAATGATGAGATTTGAATTTTCTTCTTAGTAAAAAGAGTGTTATCTACCATTCCCATTTTATATTCATGTTTAATAAGGAAAGCTTTTAATCTATCATACCAAGCTTTGGGTGCTTGTTTAAGACCATATAAAGCTTTCTTTAATTTATAAACATGATCTGGTTTTTCGAAATCAATGAATCCTGGAGGTTGTGCCACGTATACCTCCTCATTGATAAAACCGTTCAGGAATGCACTTTTTACATCCATTTGGAATAGTTTAAAATCTAAGGCACAAGCATAAGCTAATAATATTCTAATGGACTCAAGTCTAGCAACCGGGGCATAAGTTTCATCATAATCGATGCCCTCTTGTTGGTTGTAGCCTTGAGCAACTAACCTAGCCTTATTTCGAGAAACAATACCGTTCTCGTCTAACTTATTTCTAAATACCCACTTAGTTCCTATGATTGTCATATTCCTAGGTTGAGGAACTAACTCCCAAACGTCGTTAGCAACGAATTGATTTAATTCTTCTTGCATGGCGACTATCCAACTTTCATCTCCTAATGCTTCATTCACATTCTTAGGTTCTATAGTTGATATAAAACAAAAGAAGTTACTTTGGTTTTGGGCTTGTGACCTAAGGGTTCTTTGGTTAAGGTTTCCTATGACATTTTCTAATGGGTGGTTCCTAGATTCCTTAATGTTGATTATTTCATCAACCTCTAAAGTTTCATCCACAATGTCGTTTTCTAGGTTTTTCTTTTCGGTGACCTTAATTGCTTCTTCTTCATCTAAGTCATCATCCACCAAGGGTGATGTCTTAGAGGGTGGAGGAGTTTCATCGAATGTCACGTTAAGTGATTCTTCGACTTTCCTAGTGTGTTTGTTTAGGATGATATAGGCTTTACTATTTTGAGAATAACCTAAAAAGACACCTTCGTATGACTTTGGGTCAAACTTGGTAAGGTAGTCTTTTGTGTTCAAAATGAAGCACTTGCTTCCAAACACTCTAAAATAATCTAGTGTAGGTTTTCTACCTCTTAAGAGTTCATAAGGTGTTTTTCCTAGAATGGCTCTAATGAGAATTCGGTTGAGAATGTATGTTGAAGTATCTACGGCGTTACACCAAAACTTTTGTGGTAACGATTGCTCATTCAACATAGTCCTACTCATTTCTTGAAGTGTCCTATTTTTCCTTTCGACCACGCCATTTGATTGAGGAGTGCGTGGAGCCGAGAAGTTATGTGTAATACCGTTGGTATTGCAAAACTCTCCAAATTGCACCTCATTATCAAATTCTCTACCGTGGTCGGTTCTAATTGACACTATTGAACAACCTAATTGGTTTTGGATTTTCCTACTAAATATTTCGAATTGATCGAAAGCTTCGGTTTTATCCTTAAGAAATCTAGTCCAAGTATACCTAGAGTAGTCATCTACTATGACTAGGGTGTAACGGTTTCCTCCGTAACTCCGTACGGCGGATGGACCGAAGAGATCCATATGGAGAAGTTCTAAGCATCTAGTCGTTGAGACTACATTCTTAGCTTTGTGACTAGCGTGAGCTTGTTTTCCAATTTTGCAAGCATC
Organism: Tanacetum coccineum; assembly: GCA_026074375.1. Lineage (NCBI taxonomy): Eukaryota > Viridiplantae > Streptophyta > Magnoliopsida > Asterales > Asteraceae > Tanacetum > Tanacetum coccineum. The sequence goes on from BQNB010062720.1 coordinate 16,788, forward strand.
ACAAAAATGTTGATCAAACTTAAGCTTAGGTAGGTTTCTAACTAATTCCTTAGAGGCCAACGATTGAATGAGACGCATATTTGCGTGTCCTAATCTCCTATGCCACAAGGTGGAATTTTCATCAATCGTTGTTAGACAAATTTGATCCTTTGGCTTATTTCCTAATTTCATCACATATAAGCCTTTCTTCCTAATACCTCTACCTATGACTTTACCGTCCTTAGTGATTTCACTATCATGTTCAGAGAAAGTTACTCTACACTTATTGTCACATATTTGTCCTATACTTAGCAAATTAAATCCTAAGTTATCAACATGTTCTACATTATCTATTTTGAGAGAGTCATTAGAAATCGTACCTTTGCCAATGATATTACCGCGAAGATTACTACCAAAAATGACGTTACCTCCATTGTATGCCTTGTAAGTGGAGAAGAGCTTTCGGTTGCCCGTCATATGTTTAGAGCATCCGCTATCCTTGATCTATTCGTCGGGCTCCAAGTCGACTCCAAGGCATATCTATTTATATAAGACAATAACTCAAACATTTGGTCCCCAATATCTCATGGGTCCAAAGTTGTTAGTGCCAAACATCCCTTGCATTTGATGCAATTGGTTGGGATGTGAGAATGGAAAACACATTTCCCATGGTATGTAACTTTGACGTGGAAAGTTGTTTCAAGTTACGGGAAAGCCACGAGGTTGGTTTTATCGACCAACATGTCTTCTTGGTTGCGGTGTTTTAGAACAAGGATAATTATTATTAACTTTTCTAGGAGGTGGAGTTTTAACCTAAAGTTTGGTTTCGAAAATCCAACTTCGGAATTTGACAATGGCTTATAGAATTGTTTAACTTCATTGTCACTAGCAACGGGAACTTTGGCTTTGTTTACAATTATGTGTTTTGGTCTAGGACCCAAAATGGATTTTTGAAAAGACACAGTTTTCTCAGATCCAGGCGTTGCTGGTGGCGGTCCCATAATTATTTTGGGGGCCGCCCATATTTATGGGACCTCCATCAGAATACGCCTTTTTCTGAGCTTTCACAAATTTTATTTCCTTAGTTCCACTAGATGATGCTTCAAATGAATTAAACCCTAAACCTAATTTATCACCGGAGGGTTTTTGATTACTTAACATTTCATTTAAGCAATGTGTACTCTTTTCAAATTTGTTTAATCTAGTGGATTCTTCTTTGAGCTTTTCATTCTCAATTTTAAGTGCATGACACTTTGCACAATCGAGATCAACTCCCTTGTTTTTCTCGAGTATGGACAATTTATCTTTTAATTTTCTAAGCTCATTTTCTAGACTATTTCTAGTAGCTTTTAACCTTTTGTTCTTAGTGATTATCTTTAGACTCATTTTGCATAATTTATCATATTCATTGTCTAAAGCTAAATCATCAATTGATGAATTTTCATCACTAAAGTAGGAGGATTCAGAACATACCTCACTTGATGCATGAGCTACAAGACACGTTTCATCTTTGACCTTCTCATCATCTTTTCACCGCTATCGCTCCAAGAGCCTCCGACAAAGCTCTTTGGTTCTTATCTTTCGGTGGTTTTGGACATTCTCCAATAAGATGATTCAGATCGCCGCATCTAAATCATTTTATATCACTTTTACCTTTCTTGTCATCACGGCTTCTTTGGAACGTCTTTTTGTCGTTTCGAGGTTGCCTCACGAATCTACCTCTTCTTTTAAAGAACTTCTTGAAGTCTCTTACTGCCATGGCGTACTCTTCGTCTTCACTACCGGAAGTCGAACACTCTTCATCACTAGATTCTTTCTTAGCCTTTAAAGCAATAGATTTCCTTTCAACTTTTGCTTTGACTATTTCGGAATCTTTCTTGATGATCATTTCGTAAACTTTGAGGTTCCCGATAAGTTCATCAAGAGATAGTGACGTTAAGTCTTTCAACTCTTCAATCGTCGTGACCTTTGATCTCCATTTAGGATGGAGAGCTCTAAGAAACTTCCTTACGTAGTTCTTACTAGAATAACCTTTATCAAGAGCTTTAAGACTAGTAATAATAGTATTAAATCTAGCAAAAGCACTATCTATAGATTCGTCTTTGGAAATGATGAATTGTTCATATTGTTGAACCAAAAGGTCGATCTTATTATCTTTAACTTGGCTATTACCTTGATGGGTGATTAAAAAAGTTTTCTAAATTTCTTTTGCCGTGTTACACATGAAAATTATTTCATATTCTTTTCTTGGCAAAGCATTGTAAATAACTATTTTGGCTTCATTATTTTTCGCAAGTCTCTTTTTGAGATCATCGGTTTGTTTTTCAAAAGGGATAACCTCATCTAATTTGTTTTCTGGATTTTCTACAATAGGTTAAAAATCACCATTAGTAATAACATGCCAAAGATTTAGATCTTTTGATTTAACATATGTCTCAAATTTATTTTTCCAATAAATAAAACTATCGCTTTCAAAGAGTGGTGGTCTTTGCATAGATTGCCCTTCTAGATATTTGTCGAAATCCATAGATCGATCCAAGCTTTAAAATACAGTATATTTTAAAAATCTTGAGTGACCTTGCTCCTGATACCAATTGTGGAAACTAAAAGGGGGGTTGAATAGTTTACACGTTTGTTTTACGGTTTAAAAGTTTACTTTCAAAAATGTATAGATCCGAGTTATATGTTCAATCAAATCACAATATGAACAAGCAATAACTATCTAAACAAAAACTAAATAACAACAATAATAATGTAAAGAGATAAGGAGAGAAACAACCAAACCAAGACACCGAGATTTTATAGTGGTTCGGCTATGAAGCACCTCTTCGCCCTACTCCACTCCCTGAGTATCCGACTCGAGATTTCACTATGTCAACAAGCTCCCTTTAGGCGGAGAAAACCGTTTACACGTCGCTTACGTTATTTTCCGACACTAAGCTAAATGTCGAGTCCTAATCTTAGCTAGAACCAATCTACCACTTCACAAGATATACACACTCACAAGATCTACACTATCGGATCTACACAATATCCGAATCACACAAATACACAAGATAAATACAATAGAGGTTTGGTACTTAGAAGAAAAGAGGAGAGATCACTAATTAACACTTCGTTTCTTGACGAATACGAGTGTTCTTCTCTTGCACTTGAATGAGAGGGAAGAGATGAGAAGAAGAGATTAGATCACTTGAAACAAGATCTAAGTATGTTAGTGATCAAGAGTTTTAGTGAGAGAAAGAAGGTTTAGAGAGAGAAAGAAAAGACTGAAAAATTTCGTGCAAAGAAGAATCATTTTCTGCTGGGAATGAAGCAGTATTTATAGCTAGGGAATCCTAACGGTCATCTGGTGGCGGTCCCGGTGGTCCCTTATATATAAAGGGGCCGCCAGGCCTATAAGGGGGGCGCCACTAGACTCCGCTCCCTTTTTTGTCTTTTTATGGTGAAGGTTGTATCTGTTATGGAACCTTCCATTTTGGTGGGAAATTTGAATTTCAAATTTTAAGTTTTTAATAAAACTTTTCTTTTAATTTAGAAAATATTTTGTAAATGTATTTTTTAGAAAATACTTTTGTAGAATTAAAAGTGAGGATTAAGAGAAAAATATTTTTTAATCACTAATCATGCTTAATTATTTTGTTTGTTCATACCTTAAGTGATCACTAATCTTAGAAATGGAATTTTACATTTGATAATTTGTAAACGTTTATTTTTATTGTAAACATTTTTACATTTTGTTATTATCAAAATGTTGAAAGGTCGAAAAATATAAATAACATTTTTAGACATTATTTGTATTAACAAAAGTGGTATCACAGCCAGGCTATGATAAACAATGGCAGAAGACGTTAAGATAAAGATCGATAAGTTTGATGGTTACGATTTTGGGTTCTAGAAGATGCAGATCGAAGACTATCTGTATCAAAAGAAGCTTCACGAGCCTTTAGCGGAAGCCAAACCTACAGGGATAAAGGCTGAGGTCTGGACCCTACTAGATAGGCAGGCTCTGAGTGCGATCAGGCTGTCATTGGTGAAGAACGTAGCCTACAGCGTTGTCAATGAGAAGACTACATACATCTTGTTTAAGGCTTTATCTAATATGTACGAGAAACCTAGTGCGTCAAATAAGGTGTTTCTTATTCGATAATTGGTGAATACGAAGATGAAGGAAGGAGCCTCCATTGCAGATCATGTGAAAGAGTTTAATTCAAACCTATCAAGGTTGATGTCGATTGATATTAAATTCGATGATGAAGTACAAGCTCTATTGTTACTCTCTTCGTTTCCCAAGAGTTAGTCAGGCACTGTTACAGCAGTTAGTGGTTTAACCGGAACTACTAAGCTTAATTTCGATAACATTAGTGATTTAATTCTTGGGGAAGATATATGTAGGAAGACATCCGGAGAGTATTCGAACTATTTGTTAAGTGCAGAAGACAAAGGCAGGGGCAGAAAGCAAGACAAAAGGCAGAAGCAGAACAGAGGTAGATCAAAATCAAAGAAGAGATGTCAGTCCAAGAACAACCAGGATATCACGTGTTGGAATTGCAACAAGAAGGGTCACTTTCAAAATTAGTGTCTGAAGCTTGTAGCCTCGAAGGATAAGGAAGTTAAATGGTAGTTAGAGATTATGATGACGCATTGGTATGTTGCGTTGAGAATACGAATGAGGATCGTATTATGGATTCTAGAGCATCATTCCATGCTACCTTTTGCAAAGAAGAGTTAGAAAAGTTAAGGCTACGCTCCGGTAAGGCTCGTTTAGCAGTTGACAAGACTCTAGATATTGCAGGAGTTAGAGATGTTGTCCTCAAAACTTCTTTTGGTACAAGTTGGACTCTGAAGGATGTTAGGTACATTCTAGGCCTAAAGAGGAGGTTAATCTCTGCTGGGCAGCTTGACGAGGAAGGTTACCACGTAGGCTTCAGAGACCAGCAGTGGAAGGTTACTAAAGGTAGTTTGGTGGTAGCTCGTGGGAACAAACATGGAAGCCTGTATATGGTTGAGGTACCCTCCGATGGTATTAATGTAGCTACTAGTGGTAGGGGCAACGCAGCTTTGTGGCACCAAAGGCTTGGGCACATGAGTGAGAAGGGTATGGATATTCTAACTTCGAAGGGTAGGATTCTAGATTTATAAAAGGCTGTTGTAGGCTTCTGTGATCCATGTGTATTGGGGAAACAGAAGAAGGTAAGCTTCATAAAGTTTGGGAATACAAGAAAACTACAAAGGCTCGAGCTAGTTCATACAGATGTCTATGGCCCTACATATGTTGCATCAATAGGTGGATCCCGCTACTATGTTACCTTGATCGATGACAACAGCAAGAAGGTATGGGTTTATTTTCATAAAAATAAATCTAAGGTATTCAACACTTTAAAGAAGTGAAAGGCTGTAGTGGAGAATGAAACAAACCTTCGACTGAAGTGTTTGAAATTTGATAATGGTGGAGAGTATAGTAGCAGAGAGTTCATTGAGTATTGTACTGAGAACGGGATTAGAATGCTTAAAACAATCCCGAAAACACCTTAATAGAACAGTATTGCTGAAAGAATGAACCGAACATTGAATGAGAGAGCGAAGAGTATGAGGCTTCATGCAGGGCTCCCAAAGATGTTCTTGGAAGATTCAGTTACTACGACAACTTAATTAATCGTGGACCCTCAGTACCTTTAGGGTTCTGAATTCCAGAAGAGGAATGGCAAGGGAAGGAAGCTAGTCTCGCATACTTGAAGGTATTTGGGTGTGACTCCTACGTTAAGGTGAAAGATGTTGCAAGAGATAAGCTGGATGCAAAGTGTCTATGAAGTGCACATTCATAGGTTATGGTTCAAATGAGATGGCATATCGCTTTTGGGATTCGAAGGGTCACAAGGTCATCCAAAGCAGAGATGTCACATTTAATAAGGACTCTTTATATGGAGCCAAGGCTACAACAGATTCTAGTAACTTAACAAAGCCAAATTAGAAGGATCAAGTGGTGTTGGAAGACTCTATAGAGAACCTTGCAAATAAAAGCATAGTTGCAGAGCATGGTTTGAGTTCAGAAATCACTTAAAGCCCAGGTGGAAGCTCAGATAAGAGTGAGGGGTCCAAAAACGGTGGGAGCTTCGAGGATAATGGAAGATCAAATGAATAAGACTCTAAAGACAGCGCATTCTCTGAGAAGGGAGGCTCCGAGACTCTACATGTACGAAGATCCACCAGAGAGTCCAGGGCTCCAGTAAGGTACTCTCCATCCGCAAACTATTTGCTACTTATAGAGAATGGTGAACCTGAGTTTTATTCAGAAGCCTTGAGTAGCAAATAATTCGTACAATGAAAGAAGGCTATAAATTAAGAGATACGTTCACTTGAAAAGAACCAGACTTGGTCCTTAGTCAGATTACCAGCAGGAAAGAATGCATTACAGAGTAAGTGGGTGTTCAGGGTTAAAGAAGAGCAGGATGGCAGTAAACGGTACAAGGCTCAAGTGGTGGTTAAGGGTTTCCAACAGAAACGAGGGGAAGACTACAATGAGATATTCTCTCTAGTTGTGAAGATGACTACAATCAGGTAAGTCTTGAGTATTGTAGCCGCAAAGGACTTGCATCTAGAGCATTTATATGTCAAGACAGCCTTCTTATATGGTGACCTTGATGAAGACATCTACATGACATAACCAAAGGGTTTTAAGTCAGCTGGGAAAGAAGAAAACCTCGTGTGCAAGTTAAAGAAAAGTTTATACGGATTAAAGCAAGCACCGGGACAATAGTACTTGAAATTTGACAGTTTTATATAGAGGGCAGGATACAAGAGATGTGTTATGGATCACTGTTGCTACTTTAAGAAAGTTGGTTCGTCCTCTATTATATTACTGTTATATGTTGATGACATGTTGGTAGTAGGCTCCGACATGGCAGAGATCAAGAAGCTCAAGAGGCAGTTGTCTCAAGAATTCACCAATTTAGCTTCATGTATTTTTTAAGCAAGTTTCTTTTTAAGATCGTCAGATTGTTCTTCAAAAGGAACAACCTCTAAAAAATTTCGTATACTTCATTTTTTGGCAACCATGGAAAAATCACCATTAGAAAAATGCCAAAGATCTAAATCTTTTGCTTTCACATAATTCAAATTTAATTTTTTCCCAATATATAAAAATGTTCACTTCAAAAGAGGTGGTCTTTGCATAATTGCCCGTACTAGATAATTAATCTGAATCCATAATCGATTCAAAGCTTTAATGTACATATACGTTAAAGATCTTGGGTAACCTGGCTTCTGATACCAATTGTAGGAAACTAGAAGGGGGGTTGAATAATTTTTAAAAAATACCGTTTTAAAAAAATTAAAACTTATATTAGCGACTTAATAAACTCAAGAGATATAATAGCAAGTGTATAGATAGCGATGCCAATAAGTATATAATAATGCTAGTCAAAATAGACAAGTAAAGATTAAGAAAGATCTAACCGATGAACCCAATGAATTTATAGTGGTTCACTACGAAGCTCCTCTTTTCCTACTCCATTCCCAAAGTACCCAACTTAAGTTATCTACTATGTCAACAAATCTTTCCCTTTAGGCGTATAGAAAAACCTTTATTACCGTAACACAGATCGCTTACACTTTTTCCGGTACTAAGCTAAATACCGAGTTTTACTTCGAGATAGAACCAATCTAACACACTATGTATTTTGAGGCCTAAATACTAACCTATCATACACATATGATACACACAACACACAACACAAGATATACAAGATGAATGATTATCACAAACGTGATGACACAACTAAACTATTAACACTTGAAGCTTGACGTCTTCTTGAGTGTTCTTCACTAAAGAGTGGAATGAGTTGATCACTTGTAATGGATTATGTAACAAGTATAATGATCAAAGAATATAAAAGATAAAAGATGTATGTGAAAAATATTTGTCAAGAGTTGTCTAATATGAAAGCTTAAGGTTGCTATTTATAGGCAAGCCTTTGAAATTCAAATGTTGTCCCAAACAGCTGGATGGTGCGACCCACGGATCCACTATCAGTTGGATCCGTGCCTTGTTACGGTGGATCCGTCTGAGGAGCTGGGACAACATTTGTCATTTTATGATTAACCTAAATCTATACAAAATATTGTTTTGTACTTATTAAAACTAGTTTAATAGATTCTTCTAGAACAAAATATTTCTTATCACCAATAAGGAAAGATTTTCTAGATTTGGGAAGATTTGGAAAGATTTGGAAAGATTGTTTCCACTTATGGTTAATCTTATTTTGTCTTACATGATTAATATAACTAGCTTATAATTAATCATGTGTTAACTTAAATCATTTTATTAGAAAGGGTTTATGCAAATGATAATATTTTTCTTTGATCATTAACTATGTTTAATAATGCCATATTTATACCTTAACTGATTTGTCGTCGTCAAGTAAACTTTCGACTAAATAACTTGTTTACGTAAACTTTTACGTAGTATGACATTATATTTGTTATTATCAAAACATGAAGATCATTAAATATAAATATCGTTTTTGCGCGAATATTTGTATTAACAAAAAAGAAGAACACGATCACCGACATGGAATTCTTAGTTTTTGATCTTTGCATCGTGTATCTTCTTTGTCTTTTCCTTGTAGATTAAAGAGTTCTCATAGGCCTGATCCCGAAGTTCATTTAATTCATTCAATTGAACTTTTTGGTGATCACCCGTAGTCTTTAGGTCAAAATTAGTCCACTTAAGGGACCAGTAGGCTTTGGGCTCAAGCTCAATGGGCAGATGACAGGCTTCTCCGTACACGAGTCTATATGGAGTACAACCAATAGGAGTCTTAAAAGCGGTACGGAAAGCCCACAAGGCGTCATCTAATTTATCGGCCTATTTTGCTCGATGCTCTCCTACTGTCCTGTCTAATATCCTTTTCAGTCCATGATTTAAAACCTCCACCTGGCAACTTGTTTGAGGGTGATACGAAGCAGAAAGTCAGTGTGTCACACCATACTTTGCCAGCACTTTTTCAAACTGATCGTTGCAAAAATGTGTACCTTACACCTCGTCACGGATAAGTACATGTTTCAAGACTTTCGCTACTTTGATACCATACGTCTTTCTTGAAACGACAAAGTGTGAAAGTTAAAGAAATTCAAGAAAGATGCATCACTAAAGCTTTCAAGTTATCATATCAAAAGAAGTATGAGCATGTTGGTCCAAAGTCACAAGATCACAAGATGGCAAGATTACAAGACGATGTAAAGAGATTATGCTTGGTTGATGATCTTAAGTAGTTCAAGATCACATTCATATCAAGTCAAAGATATAAGTCAAAGCCTAACGTCAATGATCACTACATCAATTCACAAGTTAAAGATTGAAGTTAAAGACTACGAGCTCAAGTCTGAAGTCAAAGCATAGTATGATAGGTTTAAGTTTTTGTAAATTGGAGTGACCTCCCTTAGAGGGAGATTGTTAGGAATACGAAAAGTATCGGTCACTTCTAATATAGTTAGTCATAGCTCGTAGTAAGTCGAATATGTAATGTTAGTAAGCTAACCTGGCCAAAGTCACATGGAAAGCCCATAACCAAGCCCATGGCCGGTTAGAGCTTAGAGTATTTATACCCTCTCCACACATGGAGAGGGTGTTGCTTGTTCATTTGTTTCACACACACTTAACCTAATATTATCTTATTTGTTTCTCTCTCTAAGTGTTCATCCAACCACATCTTTCTCTCTCTAAAACTCTTAACTAATTTCATCCTTAATGTGTTAAGAGATTCTACAACCTACACCCCATAACCCTTAAAAAGACCTCTTAGATAGTAATGAATAATGCTTGCGCCTAGCGGTGGAGGTTTGATCCTTTACCAAGCCTATGGTAATTTATATGTTATGACAGGTAATGAGTGTTGATTTTTCGTTTCCCCCTTATGTTATAATTTATTATACAACCGAGTGAAAGAGAGAATCCTAAACACTTATGTGAGGTGCTAGTATATACTTTCCGTGCTTTTAATTACAAGGTTAAGAAGGTTGTGTTGTAAAAGACTTTTAAAGAGTAGGTAAAATGACCCTCATATTGCTATTGTCTAGGTAGAAAAGCCCATTTGCTTGAGGACAAGCAAATCCCAAGAGTAGGGGTATTTGATGAGGTGTTATTTTATACACTTTTTCAGGGTCGTTTAACCTCCTAAATCGTGCATTTATGCCCAAAATAGGTACTTAATCGTTCCTTTTCAGGTATTCAGCATTTGGAAGGCATTTTGAGGAAATACACGTGACTTGGGCTCGTTTGGAGAAGAAACGGACAAGACTACGGACCTACACCAACATCTCAAGAATTTCTACTTAGAGGCTGGAGACGGCGTCACAGATTACACGTGACGCCGTCACAATCCATACCAAGACGACGTCACAAGATCTCAAGACGGCGTCAGAATGCACGACCCAGCCCATTATCTAGAATATTCTATTCATGATGGCGTCACGATTAAAACGCGACACCGTCACAGCGATTTTCCTATATATACAAACCCGAAATTAGGGTTTTAAGTGTGTAACTTTAGAGTAAAAGAAAGGGACGAATCCTAGTTCGTTTAGCAGCTGTTAGGGACGATTTTAGGGCCTCAAAACCCTATTGTACTTCTTTCAATTCATGTTTTAATCAAGTAAGACTATCTTAATCATTCAATATGTCTTGTTGTATGATTCTTATATGTTCTTGCTTTATCTTTAACATGCTTGGCTAAACCTTTTATTGTGTTTATTTATGATTGTATAAAACCTAGGATGTAGATGTTAGTGGTGTTGCTTCTTGTGATGAATATGCATGTTAGGTCTTAGAAAACCAGCTTTTGTCTGTATCACTGTTGATATGTCAAGGAAAACATGATTGTGTAGAAAGGATAGCATCGGGTAACAGTCTTCATACTACCTTGCCCCTTATATGGTTGATCCACTCTTAATATATTTCAAATGCATTTAATATACTCTTAGAGGCCTTGTAATAGTCTTCATACTACCTTACTTGTGCGTTGCCTTAACGGAATATTAAATAGACGGCGGGTTCGTGTAATTCGTTCATGACTTAGGAAATAATTACATAGATATACACAAGTGTGTGGTCTAAGCAACAACACTAGGAGAAGCAATCTAGGGAGTAATACATGATTAAATAAACACAATCTTTTATTATATTGTTATCACCAGTAGCTTAGTTTAATTATTTAGTTTAATAGCTAAAACCAACCAAACTCCTCTACATATTATTTACTGCTTCATAGTAAATATATAATACAAAAAATAATCTTCTCGCAACATTAGAATTATGTTAGACCGTGATAATTGCCTTCCAAACCTATTCCCCTAGAGAACGGTAAGACAAACCCCTATGTATTGCATTTACTTCACTACCAACGATTAGGTACACTGCCTAGGGAGTTGTAAAACTTCTTGTAGAAGTCCCTTACGACAACCGCAACATGATGTTTAGGATGAAAACAAAGGATTGATTTGGGTAAATAATCACATTGCCAATAAGAGAGGAAAGAGTGGACATATGTGATTATAAGATTGTTTAGGAAGAAGATGATTGGAGTGTGTGAAGAGGAAATGAAATCACTTGTTGGGTAAGAATGGTAAACAAGTGATTAGAAAGAGTGGGTTGTAAGGAAGGAGTGTGGACTTGTACATGTGAGGAATACATGTGAGTTTGTAAAAACATTTGTATGGAAGTGAGAAAAGTCAAAGTATAATTAACTTCCAAATACCACAAACTCAATTAGTCATTTAGACTTTAATCCATGATAATCAACAATGAATTTGATCACTAATCATCTTGATGCAAACAAGCTAAGTGATTTGCATCTTAAGTAAAGTATATCCCATAACGGGAAATGATGCATTTACGCAAAGTGACCTTTGACTTAGTTTGACCTATAAGGGAGTAAAACCCGTTACGTGATTAGGAACAACGTAAATCCGGATTAAGGTCAAATGATTACTTTTGCTTGTTGGTATGCTGAACGTATGATTATACTAGGTTTAGAAAGAAGTTTCGGCCTTGGCTAGAGGCGTTTGATAAAAGTTTTGAGTTGGCGTTTTATGAAAAAACGAGAGGATTCGTTTTTGCTCCTCTCTAAGTCTAAACCTCATTTGGAGCGTTCCCAAATGCTCAAATATCATATACATACATTTATTGAAGTTTCCACATGTGTCGGGTAAGAGGAAAGCCGACAATTGCAAAATCCGTAAAATGGAATTCGCGTGTGGCGCGCTGGCCATGCGCTGACGCGTGCCCAACGCGCCAGACGTAAATGTTCGATTTTACGGATTTTGGCTATCGTTTGTGATTTTACGTTTTGCGAATGTTTATTTGTCATCATTAAAACATAAAGGAGATCATAGTCAATGTTGCACCAACAAGGTTGATATGAAAAAAGGTCATATGCGAGATGTTGATGTGAAAGAAGTTGTTATGGATAAAGAAGATACGAAGGAAGCTTCTGTGAAGAAAGATGATATGAAAGAATATCATATATGAGGATATGACTAATCGTGCATAGTAGTGAAGAATTCATCATTAGTTATCTTTTCAAGAATTGTTTGCATTCGAACCTAATCACTCTTTATAAGTCCACGTGAATGGTGTCGTTGTTTTCAAACTTTTTTAGTTCTTATCAATAAATAAGAATAATTGTTCACTTTTAGATGTGTGTGTGTTTTTCTAAGTTTTTTATTTTAAAATATACGAACAACGAGTTTATAATTTTTTTTAAATTATTGAATCGTTATACCGGGCAATGCACTCACATTCTACTGGATTTAAGGTTGATCACGGTCCGAAAACTGGATCGAACCGAAAATCGAATTTGTCCAAAACATCGGACCGAGGACCGGACCGAAATGGTCGGTCCATGTCCTGGTCGGTCCGATCCGGTTCAGTTTTCGGTCTTCGAACCGGTCCAGCAAAACATAATTGTCGGTTTTGTTTAAAACTGAGTCAGACCGGACCGAAGACCAAATATAAAGAAAATGATACACCGAATACCAGACCGAAATATATACTGTAGGTCCGATTTTTCCTTAACTAGATGTCTAGATTTGTTTGTGAAGAATTGTTTTCAGTGGTGAGATATTTGGGGAGTGAGTGATTCTCTAGTGAGTGAGTTTTATAATTGGAAGAAAGAAACAAAACAAAAAGAAGCAATTCAATGGGCAGTTGCAGCAGCAGCCCACCACCAATTTCACATCTTCTTCCAACCAACAACAACAAAACCCACCCAATTTGTAAGCAGTCATTAATCGTATCCTCATTAACAACAAAAGCACTAGAGTTAAGAAGAAGAAGAGGAAGAATACAAAGGAGACAACTATTGGTGCTGCTATCTCTCTATTATCATGACTCAACTCCAGCCCAATATCCCACTGTAACAATGCGAACATACTCCGACGTAGTTTAATGCCATCTTCTCGAACACCTTCTTCTTCATATATGATACTTAGTGGTTATGAAACGTGTTATGTGTGTCCATCAAAACCTCCTAATACTGTTTTGTTGCATTCTCCCACGCTTATCATAGCTTTAAAAAAGATTGCATTCCATATAACAAACTAAACCTCATTCCAATGATCAACCCAAATTAAAAATAAGAAATCAATCTTAATCAAAGCAAAATTTACAGCTAATGTTATATATACTCTCGCACATATAAATTAAAATGTTAATGTTAACATAGTAGCAATTTGAGAGAGGTTTGTCCGAGTTTACAAAACACCATGAATACTGAAATGTGTTTCACTAAATTATGATTATAACTCTACAACCTACCACACATTTATCTTGAGCATCAAGGTCCATCAATAACTAATGAGAGCGGCTTTGGAACTTTTTGGTTTTAGGTTTCTGCATTTGGTTCAAACAAAACACTAATATTTTTAAAGATACGTTTTAGCCTTTAGGACACAAAAAACACTTTTATTTTACCAAACATGAAGCTTAAAACTATACCTTAACATTCATGTCTTCTACTACCGGTGCATTTGTCGCCAACTGTGCCTTAGAGCTTCTGAACAAAAATAACAAATATATCATCAAATACAACACTGAAATAAGTTGCCAAATCAAGAGAAGGTTGAACGACGAAACCTGAGAAATTGGCCTTCCCCATAATTAAAATAATGATCTAAACTACAGGCTCATGGAAATTAAGAGGTTGACATTGTTTCTACTAATAAGTTAAGTTTGCATAATTATACCTCTATGACCTGTGAGCAAAGAAAAGTATCCAAAATTGACCTGTTTTCATACAAATGGGTTGATATTTCCTCTTCCATGCACTTTCCGATAGTGAGAGGGGAATTAGGATCCCCACAAACTGTAATGCTCCCGCACATTCAATCTAACATAACTATCTAAAAACCAATATATAACCATCTTAATCCTAAGAAGTCAAAACTTTTTTATAAAAAATTAAAAATTAACAAAAGAAAGAAAAAACTTTTTGGAAGATCAATAACATCATCTTTAATTTTTGTCAACTTTTGGTTCTACAACTTGATCTTTAACCTTAAACTCCACCCAACCTCCTCTTCCTTCACCAGAAACACCTCTTTTTCTTCTGTCATTAGACCCGCCACCCGATCCATCGTGGTCGGTGGCTGATTTTGTCACATGGTTTGGAGGCATTGATTGTTATTTTTTTTTGATTTTCTAGATGAATTTAAGATGATTAATGTGTGTGTGTTTTTATGACGGTGTTTTAAACCATGGTTTAGATTTGGATATGTAACGCATGACTGTTGGAATGCATACAGTTGAAAGCAATAACCCACTATTTATGAGCACTTTCACACTAATTATGAATACTTGCACATTAAATTTAAGAATTGAATCTTTATATATAACAAGGCTTGGATACGCCCTTGCGTTGCACCAGGCTTGTTTTTGTGTAAATTCTTGTTGTTAATCATGTGAAGCAAAGTATAAGTTCATATCTCGGTGGTTGGTTTGAAAGACGTCTCGCAGTGCACCGGAGTTGTTTGCGCTTGTTTTATGAGAAAGATCAAACTTTTACTTAGGTGAATTAAAATCATGTCCCGTTTACAGAAGTGACATTAAAATCATGTCCCGTTTACGAAAGTGACAAATGATAAACAATAATAAAAGTCTTGACTTGATCGGGATCATATCATAGTTCAACATACTAAAATAAAGTTGCAAAACATTTATCAACCAAGTTTATCTACAACTGATATACATTAACAATTTATTTATCAAGAAAATAAAACAAAGTAAAGAAAAAAATTATCCACCGAAATACTAAAAGAAATCTACGCTAACCAATAAGCTAACTTTATAAAAACTTATAACAAAACTTGCAATAACACTTAGAAAACTTACAACATAACTTTAAAGCAAAATTTACTACAAAGTTCCTAAAGAAACTATACATATTCCGGACACATAAGCAGTTTTCAGTTGAAGCACGACGGATTTTGGCATGTGACAGGGATGATTTCGGTGGCGGCTGAGGAAAAATTATGGCTACGACTGAAAAAAGTTGTCAAAATATTACTATAGATTTTATAACAAATATCAGCAACTTAAAAGATAAACCATACATATTTTGGCTAGCAGTTCAGCGTCGGTAGCATTTTTTCCGGCAAGACAGGCGGCAGCGGGGTTTTCCGGTGAGTCAACGAAGTCAGTGGTGACTGCTAGAAAAAAGAAAACAAAATATAATAAAACTTAATAGATCTACACATGAACTTTATAGGGATTTAGTAAATACAAATCATAGATTCTGGTCTAGCACATAAATCTTATAGATAATACAAATAACAATCATAGTTTTATACACATAAAACCATAGATCTACACAAAAATTATATAAATTAAAAATTTAAAAGTATAGATCTATTTCAAAAACCCTCAAAACATACCTCAAAACTTGAAAACACTTTGTGGTGTTGCAATTCGTGGTAACAACCGACAACGGACTTACAAAAACAGTACTAACGTGATGTGACGACCTCGAAATGGTAGGTGGACGATGAAACGCCGGTGACGGTTGTGGTGACCGTCACCTGGGGATGTGAAGTCGCCGGCAATGGTGAGGTTGGTGGTGATGTGAGTTTTATGTTGTGGAGATGATGAGGTACTTATAGATATAAAATTTTACCATTTAATATAGGTTTGTAACTCCTTCCTATAACTCCATCATTTGGTATTCCCTAAACTTAATTCTTTTGTTCTGAATCATAAATACTCCTCATTAAATAAGGAAAACTCAATCTTATCTGATTGGTGATATTCACACTATAAATATATATAATATATAGTAAAATATAAAATATATATAAGTCTAAAAATCAACAAGATCAATGATACCGAGAAGTAGAATAGAGTTTTTCCCGGTCAGTTTATCCCAACGAGGCTAGGACATTGAGACGATACAGATCGAAGATTTGAGATTTGAGATGAAGGAATTGATGGGAGAGTGAAAAAGTCAAATTAAACAATAACGAATTAAAAACGTTTAAGAAAACCTAGAAATTATGAAATTAAACTAGAAAACGAGGCCCGAATCCCGAACAAAGGGGGAAAAACCTAAAATCTTTAAAAATAAAACATACGAAGAAATTTTTGCTTCTAAACTACTCTAGTATGCAATACGAAGGAATGAAAAAACTAGAACCGAAAACGAGTTCTGTTTGGCCCAAAACGAGTCAAAGACCAAAATCCCGTATCCCGACCCGTTCTTTAAAAGATAAAAGTTGTAAACATGACTAGACTCCTTACGAAAACTTTTAAATTTTTTCCTACAAACTAGATGACAAAAGAAAAATTCAAAAAGCAAAATATTTTTTTGATGATTTTTGTATTTATTATGAATTAAATAAACTTTTAACTAAATTAAATTGAAAAAAATATCAAACGTTTACAAAAAATTCTGAAAAATTTACACAAAATACTTTACACTGAAATAGTCCTACGAAAAATAAGAGACACAAATAAGCTATGGAAATAAGCCCGAAAACAAGCTTAACAGCTTATAAGCTTATAAGCTAAAAACGACCTTAAATAGCAATGCCCTTGAGTCTTTAACGAAAAAGACCCAAGGGCGCAGTGGTAAGAGGTGTTATAAAAGGGGGTTTGTATCGAGAGGTCACGGGTTCGAGTCTTGCTCACCCGGACCTCTTGTCTTTCCCCCTTTTTTTATTTTTCCTAAAAGTCTAGGGTAGAAAGTGTAGAGAACTAAACTAGAGGGTAGGCGGGTAAAGTATGGTGAATTTACACCATAGTGCAAACGGGTACCCCTGAACTTTGGGAAAAATACACAATAGACCCTACGATCCAAGCTTATTTTTTTGGCTTATTTAAAAATTGAGAATTAGCAAAACCTTAAAACTACAAACTTATAAAAGAGCTTAATCTCTATAATTTTAATGAAAGCACTTTGGGCTTTTGACAAAAGAATAAGCTAGAAAATAAGCTTAATTTGGACAGAAACTTAATAAGCCTTATTTGGCTTTTTTGCTTTTTCTTTTTGGCTTAAAGACACAAAATAAGCTAAGGCTATGGGAATAAGCTAATAAGGCCAAGGGAGACCTAAATAAGCTAAGGGAACCTAGATTAAGCCCTAAAATAAGCTGATAAACAATTTAAGCTATAGTGACAGTTTATATAAAAAACAGAAAAAGTGCTACTTTAAGCCTAGAATGAGCTAAGCTAAAAAGGGAAATAAGCTATAAAATCTTGGGAGCTTAAAGGACTACTTATAGGCTACACTAAAAAGCAAAAAGTCCTAAGTCCTTAATACACAATAAGCTATAAAAAGGGTGCTGAAAATTGGTTTCAGCACCAGGGGAGATAAGGCAGTGCAAAAGGGGGCTTTTTGAGCTTATTGCAATAAGCTCTCAAGGGCTTATTAGCCAAAACAAATCACAAACAGAAACAAAGGGGTGACTAATGAGCTTATATTCAAAAGATGAGGGTCTAGGGCTGGTTTAAAGCTGCTGATTTTGGGGCTACAAGTTGGGGTTTTTCAAGAAAAGTGCAAAGCCAAAATTTTGACTTATTTTGTCAAAGTGAAAGGGACAGAAAACATGGCTTTTAAAGTGGTCTTTTGTGACTACAATAAGCTCAAAAATGAGCTGCTTAAGCTGTCTAAGCAGCTTAAGCCTCAAAGCTTAATTTTTTTTGGTAAAACTTTGACAGAAAGTCAAAGGCTTTTTAAAACTTAGTTTTACACTAAAACTTTTGATTAAATTGGTCTAATCAAGCACATACACTCAGCCAAAGGTGGCTGAGTGCTTGTGACCCATAACACTCCCAAACTGACCCATTTTAAAGCTTTGCCAAACACCCCCTTAAATAAGTCAAAAAGCTTATTTACTTGATTTTACTTAAAAATAATTAAGGGAGATTGATGTTAGTGACAGCAGGGTAATAAAGAAACAAGCAAACTCAATTTTTTCAGGATTAACAAAGAATTTTAAAAGACGAATAATATTGAAAATCACAAGAAACTTAACATTAACTTCAAAACTTGAATTAAACTTTTAAAATAGTAACATTACACTTAAAAAGCAAGCTGGAAACTTAAATTACAAGTTAATTAAAAATTAAATAAGAAAAGCTAATTAAAAACTAGTGTGTTTTTGCTTGTGTTTTCTTGAATTTATATAAGCCTCAAGTCTTCACAGCTTCTTTCATTGTGTTTCTTGTGTGAGTTGAAGGCTCAGCATCAATTCCCAGCCATTGATGAAGTTTTGTGCTTCTTTTTAATCAATCCCCACCATTGATGGTGCTTCGGGTTTGGGGAGATTGCCAAGGTGGCAACTTTTAGGGTTAGTGGGTGGTGGGAATGGCATTAACCGGGTTATAGAAGGGTTGGGTAAAAGGGTTAGGCTGGTCATGTGATGGTGGGGGGTTCAAGAGTGGTGGCGGGAAAGCTTTGGGAGGGGTGAACGTTTATTGGATAACAGGTTTAAAAGGTTTCAAATGCCCAAAAAGAACCCTTCATGTTTTCCTTCTTTTCCATTTCTTTTGTTTCTTTTCTTTTTAGTTATAAAAGAGTTTAGAATTTGGCAAAAGGGGCCCTTGTGTTTTAAACACAAAGAGTTAAAGAAAGAATGGTGTATTGGCAGAACTGGCCCTTAGCCTTTTAAAGGGAAAAACAGTTTGGAAAATTGCAAAATCAGTCCCTAACTTTGT
>BQNB010062721.1:5676-35970 GCA_026074375.1 Tanacetum coccineum
CACAGTAAACACCTTTAACTTCCTGTATCAAGATGCTTACCTAAATTGCTTATACATGCACTTGTGATTACTTGTTTGACTAGTTCTCATACCCTCAATTCGGCTATAAGAAGAACTTGGGCTAAGATTGTTGTTATCATAATTTCACAGATCACAACTCACATATATTTCTTTCTATGTTCTCTGGATTCGCGTACTCAACACACAAACAACTCGCACCCTTTTTACCTTCATCCTATACAAAACCCTAACCCTACACTCGCCCCTTTTAATTTTCGTTCATAATCAGTTAAGCAAGGTGTGATTCGTGGAGTCGCAGGAGCTAGAAGGGTGAGTATATTATGGGAACACTTGGTTTAAGAGTAGGGTTCGACAAAGAAGGTTTAGAGACTAGGGTTTCGTTAGTTCAAATCCATACCCGCGTCTTTCCTTCAAGCTGTGGTAAGTCCCACTCTTTTAACTCCATCATTTTATGTATGCAATCTATAAGTCAATAGGGTGTGCTTGAGAAAAACCTAAGTAGAAAAGATACAATGAAAATTATACACGACCTCCTGATGTCGAGTAATAGGAGGGAAATACAAGGGTTTTGGGTGTTGTCGCTTTGATTAACTAATTAAAATGTGTTAACGAGTGTCATAGAATACACCCACCTCTTGCCAAAGTAGCAATTTGAATATAAGATCGCATAAAACAAGTAACCCTCTACATAGTTGTTAAGGAAACATTAGCTTCGGCCTTGGTTATACAAGGGTAACACGTTTAGAAGGTCAGCCATTTGTAGCTTGGACTTGTTAACCGGATAAAAGAAAGCATACCCTTTTCTTTTAATTCCTGGTGTAAGCGACTAAACATGTAAAGTTCTTAAAACTTGCGAAGTAACAAACGAAACATGGGCATAGTGTGAGAGTGTTAGGTTTAGAATATTCATATGTTTGTGGCTAGGGCTCGTTATTGGGTTAGAAACAAAACTACATAGGCTACGCCATATCGTTAGCCCATGCGTGTAGTAACTTTAAGCACTTTACCCGTCCCTTAACATGAAGCATATGAAACGACGTAATTATTTTCTTAAAAGTAGGACAGGTCATGAGTATTTGGCCCCTGGAATTATATATTTTCGTCAAGTATATAGAAAGTTACAAGTCCTCAAAGTTGTCGTGCAAAAACTACCATTCTGCCCTTTTCTTTGTAAACAGCCAGCGAGCATCTTTTTATTGAATTATTGTGTCAGTTCTACTAACCAAAATGACGAACCAGGTTTTGTTAAGTAGAGTCCAACGAGCTAGCTTTAATTTGGAATAGGAATCACTTTGTTTCTTTTAATACCCAGCCCGCAATTTACACTTAAATAGGCACGCTCGCCCCTGGTGCCGACAATCTGTCGAACACCTTGTGTGCATTCAGCCAAGTTTGCCCCACGCACACCCTTACCTTTCGACCACTTTCTGACCTAGATAGCCACCCCGTCATGCAGAGTTATAAATTAGGACTAATAGCCAGTAGGTCATAGAGTAATGAGGTGCTTTTATTTTGGCCTAACCTTAAGTAACGAAACCACAAGCTGCTTTCAAAATCCTGACCACGCATGCATTATCAGCTGAAATGACCCATTTATTTTCTAAGTATAAAACTGCCAAGCGACCCGCATATGTTTAGCCTCATTTTTAACTACTTAAACGACGTTTTTAGATGAAACTCATTTGACGAAAGTTGTAGACTACCCAGCGGAGCTTTCAAATATACTTTTACTTTTTAATGTCTTCAACTAACGAACCCGTAAATTCGTTTTAAAACTCTAAGTCGCTTCATGTTAAGACTTAGAAAAATATACGCTTAACTCAAATAGTAAACGTCAATGTTTCGTCAAATTAATTAATGTACTTAGAGACCAAACCAAAAGGCTGACCCAAACTAATATTTTAAAGTATATACAACCTAGTTTCTTAAATGACCGAAGTCGTAAATTATTTACTTATGGTTTGACCACGTTGACCCGATAAAGTTGATCATTTTTAAACAAGAAACTATTTTCAAATGTCATCATTATAAATAAAGTTCAAGCACACACTAGGGACGAGATTGCAAGTATTTATATTATTATTTTCCGTTTAGTGAATATGTATTATTTATTCATAGGTTGCGGATAAAGTCTTTTGCATTGTTTTTCGTGCCATTACCTTGCTTTTCCGTTATCATTACTTGAGGTGAGTTTATAGTCCCCACTTTTATACTTTTTCAATCATTTATCAAATCTCGGGGATGAGATCATGTTTGTTTTACAACATGGATGCAAGTACATTTTAAATTCAAATATTACGAGTTTGCCTAAGTAGCTATAACCCACTATGCCCATCATCATGAACTGTTAATTGCATAGATGTAATTGTTAATTGCATTATGTGAGCGCGAATGTTATGAATAGATCTATTGGGAATTAACAATCCCCGTTCGGGTGATCAAATATCATCGGTAACGAACGCATACCATGTCGGATTTATAGATGTTACAGGTTGAACATCTGCATTGGGCAAAGTCATTTACTTGTATTTTATATACATTCATTGTTGAGCGTCAGTGTCATGAGCTTAGTGCATTTCGTAATACATTTTTGTGATATTGTACTTGTTACTTTATTACAGGGAAATCTTGCTATCCGTCTAATTTAATTTACAAACCTATAAATTCGTCAACATTATTGTTGGCGTTTTAAAATATGTTTTCTCAGGTACGTAAGTGCTAGGAGCTTACTTGATGTGCATTGGAGTCCAAATAATACAAGATTACTTTTCAAACGACACTTAGGAGTCGTTCTCTCATGACTGGTGCAATGGTATTATGAAGTAATGCCCCCGGAATATCATTTCCGCTGCGACCCATTTTGGGGGTGTTACAGCACCCTTGGTGCTGCTATACTCATAACCAAACGTAACCTTGCTGGTGGTTTTATAAAACCACACGCACCCTTTTTCTATGAAAATCAAAAGCACCCTGAGCTGGTGCTAAGAAACCAACGCACCCTTTGGTGCTAATGAATAATCAAACGTACCCTGCTAGTGCTAAGAAACCAAACGGACCCTAGCTGATACGAAACCAAACACACCCCCATGGGTGGTCTATTAACCCAACGCACCCTTGTGGGTGTTCTTGACAAAACAAACGCACCCTGGTGGTGTAAACCACATAAACAAACACACCCTTGTGGTGTCTTTATCAAAATCAAACCCACCCTTAGTGGTAACTGCCACCCAGACGCACCTCCCTTAGGGGTGGTTATATGACGAACCAACGCACCCTATGGTGCTTTACCCGAAACCCAACGCATCCCTTTGGTTTGACCCAGATCCGAACGCACCCTTTATGGGTCATTTTTAAGACCACATGAACCCTTTTTGGTGCGGCTGAGAAACCTCACGCACCCTTGTGGGTGGCGGCTGGATGGCGCACCACGACTGTCACCTACTTATGTACCTGACCCCATAAAGTTGGATGAGCATGTATCGGTATATGTTTCAGAGCCAGAGCACCCAGAGTACCTTGTACTATCAGATGATGACATGTAGGTCGAGGATCAGCCTTACGCTGATGACGCTTCGCCGATTACTGAGTCACCTGGATACATTGCTAACTCGAATTTTCGATACGAGGATATTATGTAGGATTTAGTGTGTATCCCAAATGAGCCCGAGATGACGATTGAGGATCAAGGGGATGGACGGATAAGGATCCTGAGGAAGATCTCGAGGAGGATCCCAATGAGGAGCATGAGTCTGAGGATGAGGATACTAAAGAGAAGGAGCCCTCTAAGGGTTCTGATGAGACTGAACCGTTCGAGGAGGACGAGACTGATGTCACACCACCACCACCTAGACACCGTAGAGCGAGGATATATGTCAGACCTCAGACACCCATGGCCGCTTCTACCCAGGCACTGATTGATATGCATTTTGCTGCTAGATCACTAATTTCTACTACCACCACCATCCCTGCTATGTCAGGCACTATTTGGTCATAGGGAAGCTCTTGATCGTATAAGAGATGACATCTCGAGGAGGACATGCACCTTGAGGGATTTGTACTTACTGCTCCCCACCTGAGTGTGATGTAGCAGGGTGTTCGCTGCTGCTGCTAGAACACTTGAGGTTAGAATGATTTTGTTGTATTAGTTAGGCAGGACAGGGTTTGATTTATAGTTCCTAGTCTGATGACCGGGATATTGCTAGTGCTGCTGACAGAGCAAAAAGGATGTTGGTTATGTTTGAGCTCTACAGACTTCTTGAGCATAAGATGTGTGACTTCCATATGAGGAAGTAAACTTGAGGGCATAGCTGCCAGGCACAGGTTTCGCAGGCGAGAAGTGGATTTTCTATACACAGGCTTCATGGACTCTCGGACTAATCGCAGAGGACATTGACCGAGATGATGTAGTGAGAGCAGAGGACTGCTCTACCGAGACAGAGTAGAGTGAGGTACGGCCAAGGCGTACCGTAGTCTGAGGCTCGAAAGGGGCATTATTGGAACACCTTGAGACACTAGAGGCTCACATTGAGTCGTATGGAGTGGCAGCGCCAGAGCGTTGAGGATCTTGCAGTCAGACAGATGATGCGTACCCAGGTGCTAGAGGCTAGAGCTCGGATTGATATGGTGGAGGACGCCGGTAGTAGCTGTTAGTTGTACTTTTCATTTCTAGCTATCTTGTATAATCTTATTAGTTTTAGTGGTAACTCCCAAGCTAATAGACTCTTGACGTAATTTTTCATTTTCTGTACTAAATCATTAGTAGTCATTTTGTATCCAAACAAATCATGTATGATTCGACATTATGTTATGAAATGTTGATGTATTATGTTATGGTTGATCTCATTTTATTCATTCTCCATTATGTTGTGGTGTAATTATTATTATCATATCCATTTGTATCGACATTGTGATTATATCTCACGTACATTGTATTATTGTGATTTAGTAGAATCATACCTGTAACAAGACAATGAGCAACGACGCCTGACTCCAGATCCATTTTAAGCTATGATTCGATTAGGCAATCCAATAAAAACTCTACCCATACTCAGGATGAGAAGCAGAAAGTTGGGTGGAAGGACTCAGAAGGCATGTACAACCTAAACATATCGGTTCATACACGATTCATGAAATGTCATAACCCTTGAACTTCAAGGGAAATGAAGGCGTTGTTGGCTTGTTTAATGGCTCGAAAAGATAGAATCAGTATTCCACATTAGCGATCTGTACCATTGGACAATCAAGTGAAAGTAATCGCTACCTGCACTCTACTAGGTGGCTACACTAACTGGTGGTATGGTCAGGAGAGAACCTATAGGTCATGATGCTGGCTATGCCATGACTTGGGGAACTCTCAAGGAAGAGTTGGACGGACAATATTGTCAAAGGTGAAATCAGAACAGAAATCTGAAACTTTGGACTCTTAGGTCAGGGGAAACGATGTTGCAGCTTATACTCAGTGTTTCCAAGAACTAGCCTTGATATGCACCAAATTTCTTGCTGATGAGACCAAAAAGGTTAACAAGTACATCAGTGGACTTACTTTGATAACACTTCATGGGATTGTCATGTCTGCAAGACCCAAACTCTTGATAGTTGCTTCTGAGTTAGCCAACGTTGATGGATCAGAAATACGTACTTATGCAGAAAGGGCAGAATGACCAAAGTGAAGGAGATGATATCAAGAAACAATCAAAACCCCACATGAAGCAAATGTGCTAGGGCATAATGCTAGCCCTGGTGAAAAGAAGGCTTACCCAATAAAAAAAAAAAAACAAAAATGGAAATCTCCTTTGTGCACCAAGTGCAACTACCACCACATCAGACAATGTGCACCCAAGTGTGGAAACTGCAAGAGGTATGGTTGTAGGATCGTTTAATTCATAACACGGTGATGATTCTTGTGATTGGGCTAGTTTCTAGAGAGAGAAACACATAGAGAGATATTTTAGAGAGAGAGTGTATGTGTTTAAAGTGAAAATGAAATTGAATAGTACCTCTTCAATGTTGGAAGAGGCTTTATATCGTTTTTACAAAATACAGGTATTAATACGGCTTAAAAACGAAAGACATACGATTAAATTTTAAACTACGAACTATTATAAACATAAATTAGGGGGACCGAGTCTATTACTATATCTAACATCTCCCCCTAAAGGAGGTCACCATTAAAAACCTAGGACTTAGCTCTTAAGCTTGAGTCTTTTGATTCTTAATGTTACATCTAGTACTTTGTTATAGTGATCTTTAGATAACCAATTAGCTTGTTCTCTTTGACTTGTTGTTGATTTTGATCATGAGCTTTCTTGAGATCATCAACCAAAACTTAATCTTCATCATCTAGTATTTTATGGCTTCTTGTGCACTTGTGAAGAAGAATTTGATAACAGCGTTTGCGGAAGCTTTGACACCTTTATGCGTTCATACATAACTTATAACTAGTGTAGGTCATGTTTGAGAATTAGGTTATGAACTTGAACTCTTGCTGGTACAGGGTATTTCATCTCCTTCTTTAAATGTTCCTGTATAACATAGTTAGCAGTAAAGAGAAATTAATTTGAATTTCAATTGATGTGATAATTATGAAAGTTTTTGTAACACATCGAGAGTTTTGATTGTTTGTCAAATGTTCAATAACCGTCAATTCTTATACTGGAACAAGTTTGATTCATGTAGAATCGCACCATCGTTTCTTTCCAGATGACACAAGTTTGATTCTTGTAGAATCGCACAAGTCACCTACCTAGAGCTTGTTTGATTTTGGCTCTAGCAGGATTTCCATCTTCATTGTGAATACCTTCGTATCACTCGGATGTTCTGGCAATATCACAAGGATAATGCGTTTGATCATATAAGATAACCTTGTATCCCACAGTGTGTGAGAGACAAGGATAATTGGAAATGTGTCTAACGAGATTAATTGATGATCTCTTTGGCTCTAGACTCGAAAGTGCGCTTTGATTTTTAGTGATCGTAGGCGGAGGTGACTGCACCTTTTCAATACCAATTACTCGGAGTGAGTGAGGACAGTAGATTGCATGATTTGTCTCCGTTGACAAAATGAGACAAGTTTTTTCAAGAGAAAGCGAATGGCTGGGTAGGGTTGTGCATTCGCTACCCCAAACCCAAAACTAAAAAACAAAAAAAATGGGTAATGAGTCGTTCTTCAATGTCAGCAATCAAACTTGTTGATTCTGAAGCCTATGTATGGCCCGGTTTTGCTAAAAAGTATAGAGGGCTTCTTTCTTTACACCCTGTTATCCGTACAATTCTTTTTCATTCTTCAACTCCACAGTGCTTACGAAGACTTCATGACTTGCCTTGTTGGGTTATATTCCAGTACTAGCTCCATCTCTGTCGGCACTATCCCTTGTTCTCACCTTTATCCTTTTAATCATACGAAGACTTGTACTAACTAGTGGATAGTCCCTGGGTAGACCCTCGGTTTGGCAGGATCATAGGAACGAGTACCTAACCTGTAACATACTTTTAACTTTGATAAAAGTAAATACAATGGTCGTCTTTTGGTATAGTACACCTTGCCAAAATTTCACTGTTGAAAAATCATTCAGGTACTTATGATTATAACTATCATGGTGTTTAGTACTAATTGTTTTTGCATTTCAGAAAAGCTTCCCCCTCAACAATGTGCATCGGTATTGAAAATGTTTAGCACATGGAGGTGGAGAATACACCTTGAGAACCTTAGATGTATGATCATATTTTAGTTACAAGCTGTGTATGGAACATATTAATGCTACCTCATATTCATTGAGGCATGTGTTAGTGTCAGATATGATAATTTTGAAAGATTTTTTGTTAAACTCAAACTGGTTTTTAGTTTAATGATAAACTCATGAAGATTCATACACTGACCACAAAACATCAAATTCCATAACGTTAGAATGTACAAGATGTATGTTGATTTCCGATGGATATTGATCTAATCATTTCACTTCTCTTGATTAGTTGGTAGCATTATCTTGCGTCTTCCACTTAATGATGCATTCGAGATTTCTGAACTTTAACTTTCTCCTAATATTCTCGTGACTGTAGGTTTTTGTTGTGGAGGTGCGTGGTGGTGGAGTGTTGATGTTGTATAGTTGTCTCTGTTACGCTAGAGGGAACATCAGCTGGATGCAGTGAGAGCTCTGAAGATTTGGTTTCCTTTGTTCTTTTATCTCTCCAAGACCCGGTTACACTTTCCATCGGCACCAGGACATTAAATTTGAACCCACTCTCCCCCTCTTCGATGATCCAATTCTATTGAAAGGAGTGTAGTTCATTATTGAGTGTCAAATTGTCCGGATTGATTTTCAAACAACACTTTTACCACCGTGGATAACACAAATAATTTTGAAGACTCAATTATAAGAATAATATTTGATTATCAAAAGGAAGACTTCTCTTCTGAATTAAGAAAATAATGCATTGAAACGTAGAATTAATCCCAAATTACATGTATATTAAAGTAATCCATGCTCGAGTAAATAATTACACGTTGTTAGGAAACAGTTGTCTTTCAGACGACAATCTTCCTTCACATTGAGACGGGTTGCAATTTGAAGTAATTGCAAACATTTTGTCATTTAAATGACTTAAAATATTGAACAAGTTATTTTTGTGTACTTATTGTACAAAAGGATACATAGGAATTCATTTACTATCCTTCCTTCTTGAAGGCGTTTGAGCGTTTCAGGGGTTAAAAACTCTTCAACCAAGTCGTGGGAGGGGTTAGAAATTCGAAACGCTCTCTTGGTAAGTTTTGTGAGGATATCTGCCAGTTGTAGTTTGTTCATTGAAGTAAGAGTTAAACATCATTTTCCACTTTGTCTCGAAGAAATGGTGTCGTATGTCGGATGAGCTGAGATCGTGTGTGTGGACATTATTGCAGCTTAAAGCAATGGCACTTTTGTTATCACGGGTACAGAGGAATCTTATTGAACAGAAAGCCGTAGTCTTTTAGCTGAGATCTCATCCAAAGGATTTGAGCACAGCATCCAGACATTGCAATGTATTCTGCCTCTGTTGTTGAGATGGCCGTGCTTCTTTGCTTCTTTGATGACCAGCTAACCAATCTATCTCCAAGAAACTGAGCACTTCCCGACGTACTTCTTCTCGAATCTTGACATCGCATGATCGCATCTGATAAGCTGTTAGTGACATAGCATTGTCCTTCGGGATACAAAGACCATGTTAATGTTCCTTTTCAGGTAATGAAGTTAATGGTTTGATTGCTTCAAGGTGCTTTTTGGTAGGTTAGCTGATATCTAGCACCAATGCACCAGCGAATACCAAGGTCTGGTCTATGAATGTAAGATACATATAGAGAGCCAACATTCACTTAAATCAAGTTTGGTTCACTGGAATCCCCATGAGATCCTCGTCCAGTTTCAATCGATCCACCATTGGTGTATCGACAGGGTCAGAGAGATCCATTCCATATTTCTTTAAGGTTTCGAGAGCATATTTTGCTTGGTTAATAAAGATGCCTCTGGGACTTTGTAGGAAATTGTTAGTCCTAGAAAAATGACATTTTTCAATCATTGCATTGAATTTGAGCTCATTTCTTTGGACTCATACTATGTGCCCTGAAATGTATTAGTTGAGGCTTAACTAGAGAAATGTGTGGAGTCAGTTCATCGCAGCCGAGAATCAATTTACTGTTCGCAGCATTGTACTCTGAATAAGTAGAGTGTGTGCAAGTATTGTGTAATTGTAGTTGTAGCTATCGCTTACGCGTTTTATTTCTTACATATATGATGTCATCCTATGCAGTATAATATCGCCTGAGAGTGCCGGACTCGTGCTCATGCCTATATTGTCGGCGCTGTCACAGTCATTCCGCCTATTAGCTGTCGTGCTTTTAGCCCATTATCGAGACAGCACTAATCCTGCCCATTCTAGCAGATGATGTGAATCCCTCCCAAAGCAGTCGCTTGTGATGGATTTTTATCTGGTCTTACAAATGCCTTCTAGAGACATAGATAACTGCTCACAGACAAGATACCGCTCCGTTGACCTCTGCACTCGCTCTCCATACTGCTCCCGCGAAATCACCAGTTTGTCGACACTCCATCTGGTCGATGGATCATATTCTTCGTTTGCAACATTGGCAATGAATATTTGATTGGCCTCTATCTGTGCACTAGAGCAAACGATTCTTCAAATCAATACTTATCCTGACGATTATCTCTTTGCAACTAACCGAGCTTGTTTTCAGTAATCACCATATTCATCAAGCTTCACTTTGTTGATCCACTTTAGAGCGTAACCATTAACTAGATTGGGAGAAAGGTATTATTTCCCATTACTTCTAGTTAAAAGTTGATCAAATTGTGAATTTCATCTTGCAAGGCTTGAAACCAGCAGCTTCTCTATCACGCGCCATTTGAAGTTCTTGGGTTCGACTTTTGGTCGTTCAGTATGGGAACAGCACACAAAGCATCAGATGCTAAATGTTTTTGGTAGATACAGGATGGGAGGGATTGCCAACGATGGTTTTCAAGGGGTGATTCTTTGGTCATCTTCTGTGATGATCTGGGTGAGTTGAGTAACTTGGTTGTGGTTTAATTAAACTAACATCCCTGATGTTGTCTGTTGCAGAACTAGGTTCTTTACAACAGGGTTTAACTGAGGGATGAGGGTCAGCTTGAGTATTTAAGGTAGTCTTCGATAGTTGGATCCAGCTTGCCACACCTTGAGGAAAGACTGGAGGATGCACTTGTGAGGATGACAGGTGAATGAACTTTTGTGGAAGGTACATCTTGAGAGCACTCTTTTGTAGAATAGATGTATTTGTAAAACAATTGGAGCATTAACTTTAAGTAGCCGTTAGGGACTGGTTCACTATCTGTAGATTGATCAAAGTATTCATCGAACATCGGTTGGAATAAAATCTCCAGATTTTATCTGTTGGTGGAATGTATGTAGTTGTAGGGACAAGCGATGGGGCAAGCCCTGAATTGAGTTGTCCAGGGGTCATCATGATTAGGACTCGGGTCCTGGATGAGCGTACAGGAGCCTTCGTCTGTGTATCTCATCGAATGTGACGTGAAATATTTCCATTAATCGACGAGTTCTCTTGTTGTAGATTCTATAGCCTTTCCTGCTAGGAGCGTACCCAACAAAAATCCCAATGTCAACTTTGGCTTGAAATTTTCCTAGATTTTCGCTATCATTTGTAGGATAGCACAGAGCACCAAATACTCAGAGAAATGTAAGATCAGGATTCTTCTCATGTACATGCTCATAAGGGGTTTTGTGCTTGTGTGGAGAGTGATGAATTTAGGGATCGGTTCTGGGTTGTAACAAGCAGTAGCTACAGCTTCTGCCCTAGAAACATCGGTGCTTTTGTGATATCAGCAGTGTAGTTTTATCTGTGACTGCTTCCACAAGTGTTATCTATGATTTTGTCTTTCGACAACGCCGTTTTGTTGAGGATTTCTCGGAACAGACTTTTGATGAAATATGCCCACACCTTCATAGTATTTAGACATAACTTGGTTGACGAATTCTGTTCCATTATCTGTTCGGATGTATCTGATTGTTTTGTTGAGACCAACTTGTATTTGCTTAAGAAAGTTGATGACAAACTCTGGAGTTTCATCCTTTGATTCAAAAGAAACTTTACCATGGTGGAATCTTGAATAGTCAAAAATATTTCCCCCCCAACGATGACTAAATAGTATTTCTTCCCATTAATACTCTGGACTTCATTGGACCACACAGATATCATGTGAAGGGTATGAAGAACTTTCCATATTTTGTGTTTTCAGATTTTTGGTTTGTGGGGATAGAACTTCTTGCTCTTTTTCCAAAGATGACAGGGCTGAGCAAAGATGATCTTTTTCAAATTCAATCATGGTAGGACTCTAACCAGGATCTTTATCGAGCAAGATCATTGATTGTGGCAAAGTTTAAATGGTTTTAAACGATGGTTGGATTGCCACAGCCATGATTTAGACTTGGAAGCTTTGGACAACAAGCATATTGGAGAAGACTTCATCATATCATCAATCGATATCGTGTACAAATTGGTGCGACGACTACCTTTAAGTAAGTTTGCACCATTAATATCACGAACAAAGCAAGAATGCTTTCAGAAGGCAAATTCAACGATAAGAATCACAAAAGCCACTAGAGAATAGATTGTGTCAAGTCCCTCCACGTAGTATACTTGGGATTCAACAATTATCACCAATTACATAATCTCATAAACCATGTTAGCTCCAAAGTGATCATTCCCCGAATCTGACTGACCGATGAACTTTTCTACAAAGTTCTTGATCTCTACGTTGGAACGGATACCTGTCATATGGTTTTGAACCTGCCTGAGTCCAGATACAAAGATGACTGTACGTCCTGCATTTGGAGAACAGACGAGTGTTAGTGGAGAGTTTGGAATTTTAGTTCCCAATTTTTGGTTGGGGTCCTGGTGGTTAGGCAGTTTATGATTGAAATTGCACAGAAAGCTGAGTTAAAGGCGCAGTTAGCCTAAGGCAAATTTCTTTCTTGTGGGTTCTCCATTAATAACACATTTAAGTTTTCCTAAGGCATACTTTCTTTCCTGTGGATCTCCATTGATAACAACCTTAGAAATAGTTTGCCCGTTGCTTTCCAAAACCTGCTTGGTCTTGTTCAAACTATTATCAGACAGTTTTGCTAATGGTTTCCAGATCCAGCTTCCCTTTTATTCATGTTAATATAACAGTGGGGGTAGATCACAAATTAAAGATTTTAACAACACACATTTTCATGACTTGCAGAGTTTTAAACATTTGTTACAAGTTTTGGCACACAGGATTTCAGAATTCGAATTAATTACAACACGTTAGAGCTAATGCTTTAGAATCAACCGATTCCACTTTTGTCATACTGACTTATTTGTCTATGGTGGTCTTCTACTTTCTTCTTATTTCTCAGTCTTAGCAGGCAGGATCCTATTTTTCTTTGTAAATTGCTTCTTGGCTGTGATTCGCTTCTTGCTTCAGTGGAAGAGGTTACTCCTGTGATTGAATCACATGCATGGGACATTAGTCTTTATACTTTTGGTGCACTTCGTATTTCTGTGTGTACTAGATGAAGTCCTTGTTTATCATTCAAAAGTTACTTCTTTTTCTAGTTACAGGGGTAGTAGAGGGAGCTTGTTATCTCTTTCATTGAAACTTTTTGGGCAAGTGCCAATACATATTCTAGCATTCCTGAGATAGCTTAGTGTATTGTCAAGCATAGTTAAGTGCATTATCAGTGTTTACAACTAATCTAGCTTCCCTACAATATCCTAACTGTTTCTACACTCTCCTTAAGATGGTTGATATAGGATTAAATGAGCCACTCTATTGTTTTAAGGGGCATGCGGGATGGGTTTTAAATCAATGGCATTACATTGCCAGGGTAAGAAACTTTTGTTTTGATAGAACTTCTAGTGGCAACTTTCAAATTGCTTTTAATTGGAGCCTTTAGATCCTCAATCTGTGTTAACAAGGAAGATGTCTGTTCATTAGTGCTAGCACGCGTGATCTTAATAGACTCAAACAATTCCTTGTAATGCTGCTTCACCTTTTCTATTTCTGCTCTAAAACATTCATTTTATTCAAGAAGATCAGTGACATCGTTAGCATTATAAGGTTCACAACTTCTGTCATTACATTAGAGGACTAGAACTTTCAAAGTCTCTATCACTGTTGTCTTTTTTTGAATCTGATGTTCGAGATTCTTGAGCTTAAAAGATGAGTTGTAATCAGGAGCTTCCCTGTGATTGTTTAGTGATTTGTTATTATTCAAACCTTTCTTGAAGAGTTGATACCTTTAATTGCAGAATGTCTAGGTATTCCCTTTCAAGTTTTGAAATATGTTTTGGACTCATTATGAAACTCTAGACACTTCAGCTTCAAGATCTAGACAATGTGATTTATCCACATCATACAACAGTTGATTCGACAAATAATTAGCAATCAGATTCTTATTTTCAATGAGAAGGTTTTTCTTTACAATTTTAGCACATTGCTTGTCTACAGTATTCTGGTCCACTTCGAAATTCATTTGATCAAAAATTTCTTATAATACTTTAACTTCTTTAAAGAGGGTCGTTTGAACTCCTGCAAAGTGTTCTTTAAGAGTTTTAAAAAATGGAATAACTTCAGTGAGGTAACATCTTTTTGTTTGCTTAAAACCTCTTTCCCTTCCTATATCACTTGTTGGGGTGTTCTCTATTTTCAAGTTTTTTAAATTCCGGTTAATAAAAAGTTGTAGTGGGTACATAATGATTAATTTCACTTCGACTTATAGTGGATGAAACTATGGGTGGAACAGCTGTGACAGGAGTATTGGGTGGATTACACGTCAATGCTGAAAGTGGTTTTGGAACTGAGGTCTCAGCCTTTTTCCTGTCATTTTCATCTATGGACCAAAATATCTGTTCTGGGGGTCAGATTTCTTTGTGGAGCAAAGGTTGCAAGAAGGTTCTCTTTCGAGTAATCTGGGGGGCAATCCTAATTTTATTTTCCACACATAGAGGGCTTTGCATTTTCTCCATCATTCTTTTCCTAGTTATCTCAGCCATATCACGAGTGTCCTCTGAGTCATGCACAACAGGACGTGCATGATTGAAACAGACTAATAAATGACATTATAAGAGGCTGGTTGAGAAACTTGCTTTGCACGGGTTGAGACATAAAGGGATTTTTGTAGCCTAATCGCTACCTTGTTCTTTTCATCATAAAACGATTTTGGTTTTACATATCATGTGAACCGGTTTTGTACAGTTTGGATCTTGTTTGTATAATCTATCTTCAACCTTTTCTTTTAGCATTTTAATGTCGACAAAAACTTTCAAGAATTTGTATTCTTTTTGTTTTAAAATCCTTTTTCAAAATGATCGCTTCTTCCCTCACTATCTTATGATGGTTAAGAGTAGAACGAAGTTGCAATTGTGCAGAATGAAGTTCCAATTTTAAAGAAGTTTCTTTTCGATTTTGGTCAGAGATAATTATTCTCATTTGTTCATCAATCTTTCGTTCTCTATCAGTTAATTCAAACTTAGCCCGTTGTTCATACACCCCAACCAGTTCCTTATATCTCGCAAGTTCAGAAGTCAATGTGTCATTAACTACTTTAACCTGCTTATTTGCTGAATACTTTGTACACCTTGTTATGCATATTTCATCGGAGAATTGACATCAATGGCTTCATTTCGTTACAGGAAGATAAATTACTTTGTAAACAGGTTCCGTCGTTTTGTCTTCCACATACGATCTATACGGGAATAATATACTATCACTGTATAGTCAGCATCAGAGTCAAAACGTAGTAGTTGTGTTGTACATCGTTTTGCCATCTGTATACTTCATGATACTCATCCATATGCTCTACAAAGGTATCATGATCTATGTACCTCAAACGGGAGTATTCGGTCATATGATGGCGCCGACTTCTTCAAAGGTAAGATTTGCCAGGGGGGGGATTAAACCATGGTCTGTGTGGTGGGGGAGCCTATCAAACATTTAGAGTCAAATGCATCGCATTGTCAGCTTCAAAGACATGGTCACATTGAGTGCTAATCATCCACATCGGCATTCAAAAATTGGTGAATGTTCTCCTGAAGAAACAACAACTGTCTTAATCAGACCGCACCATTTTATGAGCATTCATAAGCAGCATCTTGCTTTGAAGTAGCTGAATCTGAGGACGCCTTGTTGTGGACATTTCTCGTGCTATGTTGCCGATTCCTTTGAGTGGTAGCACATAATAGGTTTACTTGACCCAGATTCACATTTTTCATCTCTGTTCTGACCTCCAGCATTCCCAGTTACAACATTTCCTCTTGCAGTGTTCCTCTGAAATGGTCTTCCTTGATTATTCGCATTGTATTTACCTCGAACATCCTGAACAACAACTCTGCCGTCTTGAACTGTAGCATTGTTCCTTGCATTTGAGGAAGTTCTGAGTTGATTGTTTGTTTGAGGAAGATGCGCTTTGAATGATTGGTTGAGGAGGGGCAACGTGTGTTGTTAGGCTTTCGAACACGTTTTTAGTTGACGTGCTTCTGTGTCCAGTTGAAAGTTATCAGCAATTTGATGGTTGATTGAGGATTGTAGAGGCCTCAGTGATTGTGTTGGATACTTCTGAACTGAGCATTCAAGGACAATCGTGCCTAAGGATCATTTAGTTGGTAGAATGAACTTTCCATCATCATTTTGTTCTCAGTAGCATGCACTCTATGTTGTTTAAGTAGTACAATGATCAAAGTTAGATCTTTCAAACCTTGTTGAGTTTTACTTCCAGTTATGAATCTGCTCCATTCAGGTAACATGGTGTTCACAAATTTAGAGTGTTAAGCTGCCATTTGACATGGTCATCTGATGTTTCTCATGTCATTAATGAGCTTTGTAAACCTGACATAGTATTCGTGAATGGTTTCTCCTTTGTTCTTCGCAAGAAGTGTTCAAATTCATCGTATAATTGGATCTCGGGTCATCCTTTGTTAACTCAGAGCCTTCCAGAATCATCTTCACATTGTCCTAAATATCTTTGGCGTCAGTAAAGTGGTTGATGAGTGTGTAGATGTCTTTTGGTATACCTTGAAGTAAGATATTCGTAGCACGAATGTCAGCTTTATACCTGTCCTTTTGTTCAGCTGAAAGGTCGGCAAAGACTCTAGCACGTTCTGGACCTAGATGAAGTGCACCCTCACCCTTCAGTAAAAAAAATAAAAGGGGGGTATCTCTCATTTGTTCCATTTGCAAAGGGGACCTTCAGTAATTGATTCATTATATTCTCTCCATTATCTTTTCCCAGATATATAGAGGTAATCTGTTGTTTGCCATGATTTCAAAGTTCTTGTCTATAAGCATTGAGTGGGCGGGTATCAGATCGGCATAATGGGTTATCTTCTGAATCTTAGACATCTTGAATGTATTGGTGAAAATGCAATTAACGTTCATGGGATTTTACAAGTCTATATTTAACGGATAAGAAGTTTACGGGTTTTTTACCAAATCAATAGACAAACCATTAAATGAATAATTTGGTTGTGGTATTTGGTTTGTTGATTTGTTTGAAATTTGGCACAGTTGGATTATGAAAAAAAAATTTTTACCCTATTACCAAAATCTAAATTTGGTGTAAAAATAAGCTAAAAATCTAAAGAAAAAAATATATTTTACTTAATTTTTCCCGCTAAAAAGGTGTCGACCGAATAAATTTTTACCCTATTACCAAAATTTGAATTTTATGTAAAAATAAAGTTAAAAAGGACGTATAGAAAAAGATTACAAAAATACATAATTTTTTCCGCCAAAAAGTGGTCGTTAAAAGGGGGGTGGTGGTGTCGTCTGGATACTCCTTTTTTTTTTTAAATCAAACCGATGGTATAATGTTTCTATCAAAACCCGCCGCTTTGAAATCAAACCAAACAGCCTCCTATTGATTGAGCTAAACGCTGCCTAACAGTTCCAACTCGCCGCCAGGTTTACTAGGCCAAACCGCCGTGGTTTTGAGTAACTCGTGCCTAAGTTTTTGTTTAACTCGCTGGATCCCAATAAAATAATCAACTCGCCGTGAGCAAAACTCGCTTGCAAAAAACTAAGCAACTCGCGTGAGCATCGCGTCTTGCTATAATCTTAGAAACTCGCGTGTATTTTTTAGCAACTCGCCTGTGAGCAACTCGTGCTATATCTTAGTGCAACTCGCTGTGTGTTTAGCAACTCGTCGACTTTTACCAACTCGCGGCTATTATTTTCAAGCCAACTCGCCACTAAACTCAGTCAACTCGCCTTTGACCCAGTCAACTCGCTTTGACTTAGTCAAACCGTCGCTTACCTTTTCCTAACCATGTAAAATCGCGGCTAGAAAAAAAATTATAATAACCAACCTCTCCAGATGAACCCTAGGCTTGATTTAAGCAACATCAATCCATTTGAGCTTTTGACACGAAACAAAGCTAAAACGTGTAACATCAATGAGGGTGTATGAAGATTAACCTTCCTTATATCATGTGTTTCTTCCTGGCTCAAAAAGATACGAAGCAACTCTCCACGAGAACACCCAAAATAAATTCAGAACCCTTATAAGTTTTGTTTTCGATCTTGAGGCTTGAGAATAGAATCACTTGTAATAGCAATCAATACTTCTTCCTTAGCATTTATAGATGAATAACCACAAAGTAACCAAATCAAAAGTAAGCCCGAATAATCTTTTTGAGCCGTGGGCTTTTCTAAACAAAATAAGCCACGAAATTTAGCTTATTTAACCACATAAATCAATCACGAATCCAACTAGGCTCTGATACCAATTGTAGGATCGTTTAATTCATAACACGGTGATGATTCTTGTGATTGGGCTAGTTTCTAGAGAGAGAAACACATAGAGAGATTTTCTAGAGAGAGAGTGTGATTTGTTTAAGTGAAAGTTGAAAATTGACTAGCTTACCTCTTCCAAAGTTGGAAGAGGCTTATATAGTTTTTACAAAATACCGGGTATTAGTACCCGGCTTAAAACTGAAAGACATACGATTAACTATTAAACTATGAACTATTATAAACAATAAATATACGGGGTGTGCCGAGTACTTTTATCTCATATCTAACATGGTCATTACTTACCACGCATTGTTTCGGGTCAACACTAACAACAATAACAACAACAAGAATAAAAAGGCAGGAGCATGCTGTGAATGTGGTAACACCGGACACATCAAAAAGAATTGCCCAAAATAAAGACCATGGAATTGGCAACGGGGATGGCACAATAAGGAAGAGCTATTGCTTTGGGAGGAAGAGATGCTAGCCCGGACTCTAACGTCATCTGTAACACCCCCAAATTGGGTCGCATCAGAATAAGGGTCCGGGGCGTGTCACATCTTAGATCAATAACACAAGATATATATAGAACGACCATTAAAAGTCGTTTAAAACTAATATATTAGATTTAGCAAACATTTGTTACAAAAAGCCAAAGCTTAACTTGATTCATTGTTATATTACAAAGCAATTATAGTTCTAACTGATTTCCAAAAATATTATGCAACATATCCTTTAATCATGTCATCCCAAAATACAAAATCCACCAATGTATCGCTTGACCTTTGAGCTCCGTACTGACCTCCTTGAAAACATTGCTTTATAACGTCAATTAGTAATGTGGTTGAATTCATTAGGTTTGTTAAATCGTTTAAGGTTGGACTACAAAGATTCCCAAGTATATGTAATGCAGGAGATGACAAAAAATAACATAATTGTAAATTACGTTGCTCTAAGTATGACACTGAAGTCGACATAAATAAACGGCAATATATGATTCCCACATTGCCCGTATTGATGTTCTAACCCGCAAAAACTATAATATCCGACATGGGTATACGTTCGTTTGCTAGTGATAGCTAATCACCGAACGGGGATTTAACTATTTTTGTTTTATTTTTTTTGTTTGTTTTTCTATTTGTCAAACCAATAGATCTATTCAATAACATTCGCGCTTAATGAGACCATCTAATTGGTTTATACCATAATTACAGTTCATGTAATGGGGCTCAACTTGGGATATCGGGCTACTTAGCAACAACTGAATAAACGTTAATATATATATCCACTTATGTCCAGTTATAAAACAATTACATGTTTTCCACCCCAAAAATTATAAAACAAAACCATGTGGTGGGGCTATGAACTCACCTTGAGTTACTGATAATCCAAATATCACAGATAATGCGTCACGCAAATGATCGGATGCAACCTAAATTAATATAGGCCGTATAAGTACTAATCACATTGATTAACTAATATCATATACAAGTCTATGTAGCTACATCACCATCTATTTGTAATTTAAAAATTGTTGTTATAAAGTGAAAACGTTTATAATTATCGTTTTGGTAAAACTAGCATAACTTTCCCGTTTTAAACCCGTTTCTCGCGTTTCTTACGTCCACGTCTTCGTATTAAGATGATATATAAAAATATTACATTTTTATATTTTATAACCTTCTGATGAACAGTACTTTTACTGTTTATGACGTTTTATAAATTTACTTTTATAAATTTAATTGTCGTAAAACCCGTAAATGCAACAACTTATTCGTTTTAATCCCGATTTTAGCGATTCCTTCGAGCACGTCTTCGTTATTAAAATTATCACATTTTTATAAAGTGGGGTCTGCTGATGAACAGTAATTTTTACTGTTCATAGTTTATAAAATTACTTTTATAAACTTTAATTATCGTAAACGTCGTATTTTATTCGTTTTAGCTCCGTTTTTAGTAATTCTTTCGAGCACGTTCTCGTAATTGAAAGTTCTATTTATTTATGAGGTTTACAAAAATAAATGTTTCTGTCATGAACAGTAACTTTTTATAAAAGTATTTTTATACATTTTAAGTATATAAACTTGCAAATTCCATAATTCCTTTGTTATAAATTGAAAAATTATGATTCTTATCATTTTGGAATCCTAAAAAGGTGTATAATCTGTTAAAAATATCAAACTTTCTGTTTTGTAGAATTTTTATAAATTGTTTTATAAAAATTCTTTTATAAATCCGTTTATTTAACGTATAACTTGTAAATTACATAACTTCTTCGTTATTAATCCGTTTTTCAAGTTCCTTATATGCCCGGATTCGTCTTGAGATGTAGTATTTTATAAAAATATAAAATAAATATGTTTATATTCGAATTTTTGACAGAAACTTTCAATGTCTTTATTAAATCCATATTTAACCTTTGTTTTTATAACTTTCAACTTTGTAAATTACCACAAGTCTTTTATACCATGTATATTATATGTCTTACATATAAATATGTCCATTAGTCCACATATTGTCCAAATGTCCAAGTTAACAAGTCCATAATAACACTTATAAACCATAACTTTCTTAAGTAAACCTTAATTACTAGTTTATACATAATCATTTTTATACATAAACCAAGAGTGTACAAGTCTTACAACCATTGTATAACCTCAATATACCATCCATATAACATGTGTACAAGTCCATTAAATCATGTTTACAAGAAAAATCCATTTTTACAAGTTAAACATATCCTAAGTGGTGATTTTACTACATAGAACATAATATACATATGAACTCATGAAATGAAAAGGTAAGGGTGTTAGATAACCTTAATGTGATGTAGTGTGATGACCAACAAAAATCTAAACCCTTGTTTAGATTATAAACCCAAGCTTTCAATAATGAAAACCCTAATTTTCCAAATATAAACCTTAGCTTCCTTTCTTGCTTCAACACTTGCAAATGGTTAACCAAGGCTTGCAAATACCTTAGTATATCTTAGGAATGATGTGTGATGGCTTGTATATGTTGTAGAAAAATTTGTATGGATTATTTATAAGGGGGTGTTTATGTCGTGGGCTTATAAGGAGCAAAAGGGAGAGATTTTTGCTTTTTGATAAGTGTTAAGTGTTATGTGTTCTTATCTCTTGCAATGTATAAGTATTATATGTGTAGGACTAGTCAAGGGACACCATGAGGGTCTTAAGGAAGTCCATAGTCTTAGTCTTTGGTCAAAGAAACAAGTAGTGGTTAGGTTTAATGAAGTAGTGTAGTACAAAGACCAAGTTGCAAGATTTTTCATATTTCTTTGTATCCATTGCTACAATTTCGGCCATGGTATAATATTTATGATAATATTATGTAACTTTTATGTATAAAAGTGGGTATTTGTTGAAGCGTAGAAAGGTTTTAATGGTTCCGGGAATGCCTAAACGTATTTTATTGCGAAACGAAATCAATTTATGCAACCAATAAAAATACAATGAACAAAGACCATAATTATTCTCAAAATAATTATTTAATACTTGCTTGATGTAATCGTTTAATTGTTTGATTCCCGATTACATTGAACGACAGTTTTTAGCTTACGCGATTTAACTTAACGTTTACGATTTAAAGCAAACGCGTACAATACTAAAAATACATAGTGAGTTTATTGACGTTGTCAATGACCCTAAAACACGGGGTGTTATAAAAGAGATGAAGACACGTTCATTGCCGAGTGGGCACACCGAAGACGCATTGAACACTATTACGCCCACCTTATAAGACACGTTGATACGCCTGGGCTTGAGCCCATGGTCCATTTGGCTATTAGGGTTTTACCCTACTTTTGTCTTATAAATACTCTTGTACTTTTTAGTTTATTAATCAATCAAAGTAAAGAACAATTCTAGTCTTCTTCTCTCTTCTTTCTTAAGGAGCTCGCACACGCTAAAAGTTGTGCAAATCTATCTCTTCTTCTTCTTTATATTCTTACGGAGCAAGCACACGCTAAAAGTGGTGCCCTATCCCGATACAACCCAAACCGGGTCGTATCAATTGGTGCTTTCATTGAGAGCTCTCGTTGGGAGGGTTTTCGATTTAGGTTAAAAAAAGGGTTTACTGTTCATCATCGAGCACTGTTCATCGACACTGTTCATTAGGGAAAAAAATAAAAATTTTGTTCTTCGAGTTATTGATCATGGCATCAAACGACAACGATTCGGACGCGGAATATGCACTATCTAGGCTCTTGCAAAGGGGTACGGTGGCCGAATTTCTAGAAAGAGTTTGAGATCCTTGTAAGTCGAGTAACAGGCAAATCTGAATCTTTACTTGCATCGATATATACCTTTGGACTTAAACCGGCACTAATATGTACACTTTTATGGTCAAAACCCACCACTTTAGGTGAGGCTTTTGCATTAGCCCGCGTAGCGGAAGCACATGTTCAACATCTTGAGGAAACAACTTTCCATAAGTCGAACAAGGTGGAAGAAACAGAGGCCCGTTTTGAGGCAATTGTAGAGAAAAAGCAGAATATTAAAGAGAAAGTAGACACCACTCTATCATTGCCAAGTGAAGAAGCTTTGCCTGTGGTTAAAGGGCCTTTAGATGCTAGCGAAGATACCCTTCTATTTTTGCGAAGTGAAGACCCCAATTTTAAGATCCAGGAAAATGGGGTTAAATATGTGAGAGCCTTAAATGTTGTACTGCTTGAAGTGGTCTTTACAGGACCCGTTGATGACGTTAGTAGCGTGATAGAAGATGTTTTCTATATTGATGAGAGTAACGTTGAAGGTATGCATGTTCGTGAAAAGTTTGCCGAATTTTTCGAAGATAAGGGAAGTACGGAAAAGGTACTTAGTGCAACAAAGTTACCTAAAGGTGGGAACTCTCATTCGACATATTCTTCATATCACCTTGAGGACAAGGTGAATTTTGAAGGAGTGGGGAATATTACGCCCTGGGCAGTAAAAGTCAGAAGAAGGAAAAGAATGAAGTGTTATGTCCAAGGCAGCAGAAGGCGGAAAAGGAAAAAGGTTATTCATCGCGAAAGCGGATGGCGGTTCGTGATGGGTTGGGATAACCATCATACTTATCTATTTTCTAGGATATGTGTTTAGGAATGTCTTCATGTTTTTTTAGGAAAGTCAATCAAGAGTGCTTTTTAAGATATCACCTTGAGGGCAAGGTGGTTTTGAAAGGGTGAGGAATGATACGCCTGGGCTTGAGCCTATGGCCCATTTAGCTATTAGGGTTTTACCCTACTTTTGTCTTATAAATACTCTTGTACTTTTTAGTTTATTAATCAATCAAAGTAAAGAACAATTCTAGTCTTCTTCTCTCTTCTTTCTTAAGGAGCTCGCACACGCTAAAAGTGGTGCAAATCTATCTCTTCTTCTTCTTTATATTCTTACGGAGCAAGCACACACTAAAAGTGGTGCCCTATCCCGATACAACCTAAACCGGGTCGTATTACACATCTTCGCATTTTTTACTTATGCATTACTTTTGATAAATAGATAAGCTTATTGTTATAAACATATGTTTTAAATATCTTGTCAACCTAAGTATCCATGGTTACATCTGTAATGGTCGTATTTTAGACTCATATAGGAATTCCTTAGCTCCAGCTATTGTAAAGGCTTTGGTGTGTGCACTGCACAAGATTGAATTCGTACATCAAGTAAAAACATCACAATGGATATAGTAGAAGATCTAATGAAAGACGAAGAAGTTGCTAAACATAAACTCGTACATAAGCTTAACACAACGTGAGTATTTATATATAGTTTCCTTATAGTCATTATTGAGTTGTTTGTTGTTCTCATGCTTATTTTCTAGAATTTCTAGAAGGGTTAGACAAACAAGAAAGATACTGAAAAGGGGAAAAACATTGCACTTGATTGATATGGATTTGTGTACGGTTTGATTGTTTAAGCTTGAAAGTCTAATCGACCATTAGATTTTTTAGTTAAATTCAAGGGTTTTGAAAAAAGGCCCTTTAAATATTGTTTACTTGCCAGTTTTAGTCCTTCGATTTTATGATTTTCTAAAAAAATTATCGTTTTCGTGGCTAGATTGTTGACTTTGATTTATGAACACATGGGAGGTGGAAAGGAGAATGAGTTTAAATTTTAATTTTAATTTTTTATAATTTTGTTTATATTATATTATTGCGTCTAAGCTCATGGCACTCAAACTGACTAGTGTATATATCAATAATGATATATATAATGATAATGGCCCCGTGTAGGTAACTGTCATATACCTATGAGTTTCAAATATAGTGCGTTTGGTTACCTATCCGGCTAATACAAACGGGATTCGTCAACCCCGATAGGGACTTAATGGTCCATGATGGTGGGGGTCTTTTGGCATAAAGGGACTTAGACAACAGATGCAATAATATATCAGGATAACATACATTTAGAAAACACTTGTATTCATGGTTTATAGCATGTATCCCCCTCGCGGGTTTATGAAACATTTAAAAGAGTTAAATGCGAGGCTATGAACTCACCTTAACAGGGGAAATCTGATTGATGGCAAAAGTATATCAAGTGAAAGTAACAGCTACGTCACGCAACCTGGGGTAATATGTCAAGTCTTAGTGTGATGGTTTATCTTTCAAAACTTCATGAAGTTTAACGTATTA
Source organism: Tanacetum coccineum (assembly GCA_026074375.1). NCBI lineage: Eukaryota > Viridiplantae > Streptophyta > Magnoliopsida > Asterales > Asteraceae > Tanacetum > Tanacetum coccineum. Next base: position 30,631 of record BQNB010062721.1, read on the forward strand.
CTTTGATTTATTAATTTATGGAAATATTGTATCACTGTTCGGGCCATCATAATTCAGAGGTCATGTAGTAAACGTTTGAGGAGCCAGGACACTTTAAATCGTAAATCCAGCAAACTCGTCAAAACGTATACCCAAATGAAACTCCTCACATGAAGCTCCCTAGTAACGTGATACGATAAAATTTTAAGTTTCTTCAAAAGTTAGTCGATGATAAATTACGTTAAATATATAACGTAATTGTTTTATAATGCGTCGATCGATGATTAATAACGATAAATGTGTCGGGTTTTAATAAAATCGAGTCTTATAATATTAATATATATTTTTATAATTTATATAAAAATATTATATTTTATATTTTTAAGTTTGCAAAAATGGCAATATATACCCTTGATTTATAAACTTTTACAAGTTTAGTCCTTTATATATAATAAGTTTATAAATATTAAACCTTTAACTTTAGAACTTGGCAAGATAGGTCCTTATAGTTATAACTTTAGAATAATAACATTTTCAGCCCCTATTAGTTTATAACATTTAGAAAAGTTACGATATAGTACCCCTATGCATGAAAAACATTTTACAAATCAAGGTCCAAAGACCATGACCAAGATTAATTGGGTTCCAAATGATATTTGCAGGTTATAGCTTATTAGAATAAGCTAAAATAAGATGTTCTAACGTAACAAAAGTTTAGAAAAATGATTCGTTAACTAGAAAATCAAAAATGGGTCATTTTTAGGGTTTTAATAAAAAACACATGTGTTTGAGGATTCAAGGTTTTAACAAGAGTTCATATATGATATTAAGAGTATTATGAACATTCTAATATAGATTATAAGCTTATTGAACAATATTTTGAGCTTACTTGAGCTAAAATGGGTCAAAATGGGGTTTTCAGGTTCGTACGCCTAGTAACGACTTCAAGGGTTCCTTTCTCTTGATTCTTAGCTTTTATTCTGATCCTAGGGACCTTCTAATTCTTCCTTGGCTGAGCTAGAACTCCATTTGAGTGTGAGATAAATGTTTGAGGTGTGATTTGAATGAATGGGGGTGTTCGGCTTATATAGGGTTTTGAATGACCTTGTGCCCAGTTTGGGTTATATAGTTCAAGGCTAGGAATAGATGATCTTAGGAGCTATATGATTGAGTATTGAGACTAGAAGAGTATGAATTGAATGGTGGAAGGGTGTAATGAGGGTTCGAGTACAATAGAGTGACAAGGAGTGACATGGCCAAACCTTGGTGGCCAAGGAGGTGATTGGAGGTGCTTGGTTGCTTTGCTTGTGACATGGTGGTGATGTCATAAAGGTGCTAGGGTGCTTGGTTTGGTTGAAAAAATGGTCAAAATGAAATAAAAAGGGTGCCGGGTTTTTAATGGGTCACGGGTTAGGGTTTATGGGTTTTTTTAGATCGATTAGGTTTAAGGTTTAGGTAAGTTTAGGGTTTACATTATTGTCTCCAGCACTCATCTGTCACTAGGATTAGTTTGAAGGTTTAGGGTTTAGTTTTAGGTTTAAACTAAAATTAGGGTTTTAGGGTTTTGTTTAGGGTTTAGGGTTTTAGATTAGGGTTTTAGGATGACTTAGTGTTTAGGTTTAGGGCTTAGAAGTTGTGCATTAAGCGTTAGTATGTTGTGTATAAAAGGTGGTAAGAAATTAGAATGAATTTGGAGGGAAAATAGCATAGTTTAAATTTGTGCTTCATGGATTTGTACTTTGAGCTTAACTAAGTTGTACATTGACTTGGAGGGAAAGTATATTTCAAATGTTGTGTATTGTATACTTGTACACATGCTTAAAGGCTTGCACATTCATTTTATATGTATACATTACATATAATTAGGGTTTTGATATAAACGTTAACGGATAAAGTCTATTTTGATATAACGTTGTAAATGGTACGTTAAATGGATAATGTACTTGGTAAAAATAATATTAAGATATAGACTTGACATATTAGGATGTTTACATGATATAGACATAGATAGAATTGGCATAGGTAGGTTGCGTGAGCTCGTTTACTTTAGAGATGCAAGTTACGTTGCATAATGAGATAATTCAAAAATTTCCTTGTAAAAAGGTGGTATATATATAAATGGATATTATAGTGCATCTAATTTAATATATGGCTAATTACATTGATGAAAATTATGGGTTGTTATATAAAAGTTCAACAAACCGCCATCTTAACCAAACCAACCCGATGCCTAAGTAATTTAACCAAACCGCTATCTATTGGCAAACCGCTAGCTAAGTTACTTTATCAAACCGCTGCGAGTGAGTGACAAGCCGCTATCTTGTTCAACATAGTTAATCGCTGCTTTTAAAATACCAAACAGCTGCCAAGTATCAAAACGGGCATCGATTTGTTTAGGCAACCCAAGAAATGCGCCATTGCACCTGTGTTAAACCGCCACGGTTTTAATTACCAAACCGCTGCTAATACATGTAAACCGCTACATGTCACTTTCAAAAGTTAGGACCACAAGACAAACCTCTACTCGTACTATCTTTTGTACACTTGCAAACAAAAGAACTAGTACACTTCTTGTTCTTTCCCTTGTATTCGGCTATAAAACAAAACAAAAGGTACCATAGAACTCAAACCGCTACCAAGAACTATAAACATGAAAATGAGTTTCGAAATAAGCAAATAAACCAATACCAACCCGAATAAGCTTGAAAATCTCAACAATAAGCTATGAAAACCTTATAATAACTAGCTATAACCGATTTGAACAAGTGAAGTGTAACTTTTGCTAATTAAATAAGCAAAAAGAACCAATATAAGCCGTGAGCAATAAGCTTAAAATAGTTAAGATTCTAAAGAAAATGAGCCACGAAATCACGAACCAAATAAGCTATGACAATGAGAAACCCAAAAGTACAAGTTTTTCATATCACAAGCTTAAAAACCATAAAATCCAAAAGCTCATAAGCTCATATAAGCTCGAATTAAGCTAACAAACCACGAACACCATGAAATAAAGCAAACCACAAACATGAATTCCCCCTAGGCTCTGGTACCAATTGTTACCCATAAAGATTCTAGCCTAAAACTAATGATCCGAAGGTCAGGGAGGATTAAACAAATAAGTAGCCATATTATTAAGATTGTAGACAGAGAAAGGAAAAAGTGTGTGTGTTTTTTAGAGAGAGAAACAACACACACTTATGAGATACAATATGAATCCTCACCCCTCCATGGAAGTATAGAAGGGGTATTTATAGACCGGGATAAGCTTCACTATCCTAACTTGATGTTTCTAGTCCTTGTGTATTCGTCTATAATAAAACTAATGTAATTCCGTATTAACAGACATATTTAAGGCTAACATAAATGTGTCTCCAAGGAATCACAATCAAGAGAATTAAGACTAGTAGAATGTATCATCAGAGAAAAAACCACTTGGGAATCATGAGCTTGGAATTTCTCTTTGTAGTAGTTAAGGAAGGCTTCCTTAATGAGAAGCGGGTCTGAAATCCAAACTCCATCATACAAAATTATAGTAATAGCTTGAGATCTCCTCTTGTTATTAATCATCCCATGAAAGAATTTGGAATCTCGTCTCCCTCGATATCCGTCTATACCGTAAAATAGATTTTCGACGGAATGAAAAAGACATATATGGTAGAATCGTAACCATAGAATACGACCCAAATCAAAATGCATACATTTGTCTCATACACTATAGGGATGGTGAGAAGAGATATATTTTACATCCCAGGGGGCTATAATTGGAGATACCATTATTTCTGGTACATAAGTTCCTATAAAAATAGGAAATGCCCTACCTTTGAGTGTGGCTTGAACTATTGATTTACGTAATTGGAAGTAACTAATTAGGTTTATGACGAAACCTAGAAATCGATCACTGATCCAATTTGAGTACCTCTACAGGATAGACCTCAACAGAAAACTAAAGAGTAACGGCAGCAAGTGATTGAGTTCAGTAGTTCCTTATATAAAATTATTGACTCTAGAGATATAGTAATATGGAGAAGACAAAATTGTTTCAAGCATCGACAAAACCAGAAGCGCCCCTTCTTTCAAAGAGAAGAGGACGGATTATTCACATTTCATTTGATGGTCAGAGTCGAATTGAAAGCTAAGCAGTGGTAATTCTAAAGATTCTCGGGGGGAAAATAGAGATGTCTCCTACGTTACCCTTAATATGTGGAAGTATCAACGTAATTTCGTAGAGTCATTCAGTCTGAATGCTACATGAAGAACATAAGCCGGATGATGGAACATGAGACCTAGGATGTAGAAGATCATAACATGCGTGATTTAACAGATTTTGATTCCTATATATCCACCCATATGGTACTTCATTATACCATATATATAAGATCCATCTGTATAGATATCACCATCTACATCTAGAAAGCCGTATGATTTGGAAGAAGCCTGTATAGTTTGGGAAGGAGTTTTAATTGATAAAAAAGAAGAATCTACTTCAACCGATATGCCCTTAGGCACGTCCATACATAACATAGAAATCACACTTGGAAAGGGTGGACAATTAGCTAGAGCAGCGGGTGCTGTAGCGAAACTGATTGCAAAAGAAGGGAAATCGGCCACATTAAAATTACCTTCTGGGGAGGTCCGTTTGATATCCAAAAACTGCTCAGCAACAGTCGGACAAGTGGGGACTGTTGGGGTGAACCAGAAAAGTTTGGGTAGAGCCGGATCTAAGCGTTGGCTCGGTAAGCGCCCTGTAGTAAAAGGAGTAGTTATGAACCCTGTAGACCATCCACATGGGGGTGGTGAAGGAAGGGCCCCAATTGGTAGAAAAAAACCCACAACCCAATTTGGTTCTTCGTCGCCGTAGTTAATAGGAGAGAAAATAGAATTTCTTTCTTCGTCTTTACAAAAAAATAGGAGGAAGCTGTGACACGTTCACTAAAAAAAAATCCTTTTGTAGCGAATAATTTATTAAAAAAATATTATTTGGGCGAACGACGGGAATTGAACTCGTGCATGGTGGATTCACAATCCACTGCCTTAATCCACTTGGCTACATCCGCCCCTCTACTATATATCTATCTAGTATATTATTATCTATATTTTTACCTCAACATAAAAAAGAGCATATTATTTCTTTTTTATTTATGAAATCAAAGTAATAGCAAAAATTTAATTTTTATAGATTTTGGTTTGAAATTGAATTGGAAATAAAACTTCATAAAAAAATTGAAATAGAATATACAAACCTATAATATAAATGAATACAAAGAGAAATTGAACTTGAAAATTCACTAATTAAAATTGAATAGGTAAACAATGAAATTGGATTCGGTTGGATGGTACTACCAAACCGTGTGCTAACTCCCA
>BQNB010062722.1:4675-18089 GCA_026074375.1 Tanacetum coccineum
TCGTATTGTCATGAAAGAAGAAAAGAGTTTGATAATGATGATTTGGGAATGTATTTGGGAAAGTAGAAGGAATGTTTAGATTGTGTGAAAATGTGAGAATAATCATTTATTGGGAAATAAGGATTAACAAATGATTAGGGAATGTGTAAAAACTCTTAAATCTAATCACCAAAACCAAATAACACCTGATTATGCACTCAACCAACCTCCCCGCGTGCTTATGTTATTATCAAAGAATTAAGATGATAAGTCCACAAAATGTGTGCTTATCTACAAATACAAAAGAAAAGGAGTTGTCCCCAAATATAGATGCAACTCAAGACTATACAAATCACTCAGTACAAATCTCCTCACTACAGAACTCTTCCTAAGAGACTATAATACCAAACCATAATGATCAAGGTGATCAAGCTATCAACCAGACTTTGAGAGAATGAGAGAGATGACAACTTGAGAGAGAGATGAATGATACTAAAAAAGTTAAACCTTAGATTTGATCTCTTCAGCTTAAATAGCCTAGCATTTTACACAAACAACCCCGAACAAAAGACACTAAACAAAACCAGCTAAAAGTTAGATAACAAAAGAAATATTTACAAAACTAACCTTCAAGTTTCCAAAGTAGGAGTTTGACCAAACAGACTTAAGTCAATATGAGTATTTTAACACCCTTGCTCAAACTCATACCTCAAACATATCCAACATGTTCAACTTCTCACAAAACATCTTATGTTGAGAAATACTCAAACCCTTAGTGAAGATATCAACTACATTATTAGCTGAATTTACCTTCACAGTGCTTATCACACCAGAAGCTACCTTCTCTCTAACCAAATGCACATCAATCTCAAAGTGTTTTGTTTTTTCAGGTGATGAGGTATTAATTTATACACTATTTCAGGGTCATTTAACCCCTTAAATCATGCAAATATGCCCAAATTATGTGCTTAATCGTTTGTTTTTAGGTTGTTAGCACTTGGATGGCATTTGGCGGAAATACACATGACTTAAGCTCATTTAGAGAAGAAACGGACAAAACTATGGACCTACCCCAAATCTTTTGAATAATCGTGCTCAGAGAGTGTGGAGACGGCGTCGCAAGCATAAAGCGTCGCCATCGTGATCTATCCAGTGACGGCGTTAGAAAATTGACGACGGCGTCAGGACGTAACCGACTTAAATCAGACCTAGAAGATTCTATCTTGTGACGGCATCGCGACTACAACTGGATGCCGTCGCGACGATTTCTCTATATATACAAAACCGAATTTAGTGTTTTAGCGTGTAACTTTGTATAACTTTTGTGGAGCCAAACCCTAAGTATTTTGTCAGCTTTTAGGCCGTCTTTAGGGCTTAAAAACCCTATTGTAACTGACCTTAATCCATGTTGTAATCAAGTAAGATTATTTATCTTTATTCATTCAATATGTCTATGTGTTGTTTGATTGATCTATGTTCTTGCTTCCTTTATAACATGTTAGGCTAAACCCTCCCTTGTATTTACTTATGATTGCATGAAAGTTGGATTGTAGATCCTTTTACTGTTGCTTCTTGTGATGAATGTGCGCGTTAGGCTTTAGAAAACTAGCCATAAGATATTAAATTAGCATAGACGTCTAGGGAAACGCGAGAAGTGTAGAAAGGATACCATCTGGTAACAGTCTTCATACCACCTTATCCCCAATATGGTTGATCCCTCTTAAGATATTTCAATTGCATTTAATATACTCTTAGGGGCCTTGTAATAGTCTTCATACTACCTTACTTGTGCGTTGGCTTAATGGAATATTAAATAGACGGCGGGTTCGTGTAATTCGTTCATGACTTAGGAAATACTTACACAGATCATCACGAGTGTGACAAGGAAACAGGATTAGGAGAAGCAATCTAATGAGTAATGCATGATGAAGTAAATACACTATCTTATCATAAAGTTATCACCAATAGTATAGATTATATTTAGTTTATTTAATTAGTTAATCAACCAACCTCTCAAAAACCATTGATTTTACATGCGTTCTATAAAATATAAAAATACAAAAATAATCTCCTTTTTATCCCATAGATCTCGGCTAAGCCTTATTCGAGCCTTCCCAACCTATTCCCCTAGAGAACGATAACAACCCTCGAGTCTTGCATATACTACGCTATAACGATTAAGTACATTGCCTAGGGATTTGTAAAACTTCTTGTTGAAGTCTAACGACAACCGCATCAAGTTTTTGGCGCCGCTGCTGGGAAATAGTTAGGTTTCGAACTTAGTTTAGCTTAGTTCTACTCGTTTGAATCCTTTCAAGTGAGATTTTATTTCTGTAATATTAGCTTTCTCGTAGTCTATCTTTTCTTCGTGTTATTTGTTTCGTAAATCATTCTCGTCAACCATCATGGGAGATGCGAATCCTGAAGGATTGGTGTCCAACTTCATGGCATCTCAAGACGCTAGACTGTCCAAGTTTGAAGCCGATTTCAAACAACAACAAAGTGAGATGACCAACAAAATCGACACAATATTGAAGGCCATCACTGATCGAATGGCCAGAGCACTCCCTAGCGACACGGTTAAGAACCCAAAACTAAATGTTAACTCTACCTCTCTAGTTTTGTCTGCTCGTTCTTACCCAACAGAAGACCCTCAATGCTCAACCTAAATTCATGGTTCGATCAACACCATCATAGTCCATCAAAGTAACCCTAATAATGACAAGCTAGAAGAGGATGGACAAAAAGGAGAAGGCAACCCTGAAAACACTAATGCCACAGAACGCAAGGAAGAACAAAGGGATGCACCACAACCAGAGCTGAAAGACCGAACTGATATTAAAAAAATTAGGACCTAGCAAACATGACGAGGAAAGGGAAATTGTATGGTTAGATGTTGAAGAGCCTCTAGATTTAGTTGATACAAGTAAAGAATCGGTTTATGAATCATTGATTAAGGAGATGCCTAAATGCCACTAAATTATGACTTTAGGATCAAAAAGGGTGACCCAAGAAACCTTAAAAATCCATGCATGATAAGACATAAATTCACGGCCAACGCATACATTGATGTTGACCTACCCATAAACATCATGTCCTTGGCCTATTATACCTCTGTTAGAAAGAGTAGATACAAGTATAGGGGAAGAAAATTCGTCGAATTAGGAAGGGACATTGGTATGTGTGTAATTACACATACCCTTTTCCTTTAAAAACGAGCTAAAATAACCAAAAACGGACTTAAAATGCCAAATATACGCTTGTTTTGCTAATTGTATTGTGCAGGAACGGATAATTAAGAAAAGGACGAAAAACGAAGCCAAATCGACAAAACCGGACTCGGAATGGAAAAGCAAGGAAAAGTCAAAGTCAAAGTCCAAGCCAAAGTCAACAAAAGTCAACCCAAGTCAAACCCCGAAGCCAAAAAGTCAAAAGTCCAAAAATATAAGTTTAGGGACTAAAACTGCCAATCCCTAAACTTATATCTATAAGAAGAAAAGAGAAAATGAATGGCAAGGGTGCAAACTGCCATTCTTGCAAAGTTACACTCCAAGGACTAAAACTGTCAAGTCCTTAAAGTGTTAACCACCAAGGACGATTCTTGCAAAGAATCATATAACTCTTGGGGACTTGTTTTGCCAAGTCCCCAAAGTTATATAACTAAAAGGACGATGGATGCAAAGGTGTATTACACCTTGAGGGGCTTATTTTGCCAAAACTCACAAACTTTACTTATACAGTTTTCAAATTACTGTACATCTTCCTAAACCATTTCCCGCCCAAAACCACCATGACCCACACACGTCTCTTTCACCCTCGTTTGACCCTCCATAACCAGCCAAACCCATCACAATCTTCAACCCCACAACCCCCCACATGGATTGCCATGTTGGCAATCCATACTCACACAAAAACCTCATCTACGGCTTATATTAATCTACTTGGAGACCAAGGATAATGGAGGGACAAGATGAGTTTGACATTACTCTCACACAAGTAACACAACACTTTCTTGTGTCTACAAGAAAGCACAAGCATGAAGACAATGAAGACTGAGTCGTTTCCCTATTTAAAGGCTTATGTAACAGCAAGAAGGAGTAGTTTTTTTTAATAGTTTTAAAAAGTAGAATTTAAGTTTTAAGTAAGTTTAGAGCTTTTTAGTTTGTTGTATTTTCAGTTTAAAGTATTTGTACTTAAAATTCACTTTGATGAAATGAAGTTAAGTTGTGTTGGATTGTGTGTCTAAAAAGCATTTCTTACTTCTTTAATTTAACCATCATTTGCAATATCTTTTGTTTTTAAAACACTTTCAAGAAAACTTAAGAAAAAAGGGCAAGTGTTACTGATTGGATTGAAAAGCTTAAGGAAAGAATTAGGCTAAAAAGGATGGCATTGTTGAGTTATGGATTAGTGTAGCTAAATTATAAGCTGGGTAAGTTTAAAACTTATTTAAGTCCTCCATAAAATCCTTTTTGTGGAAAATGATTTAAAGGACTCTTCCTTTAAATCAGCTTATTTACTGTAGCAATAAGCTATTTAACTTATTGTTAGCTTATTACTGTTATTGTACCTTATAATGCTTGTGTATGCTTGTTAAGTGCTTATCAATTCATTGTATGCAATTCTAGTTGAAACTGCCATATTAAGCTTACTTTGTCCCTAAACGTTAATTTTTACTTTAAAATAGCTTATTTTGTTTTTTCTTTTTGCCTTTTAACATACTTAAATATTAAGAATCTCCCATTGTTTTTAAAATTCTCAGTTTAAAACAGATCTATGACTTTTAAACATATCTTAAAAGTTAAGGGGGATTTTGGGGATAACCTCAAAAACGGGTCAAAAATCTTTTGACCAATGGGGTTGAGGCATTTTGGTTTAAATTAAACTTAATTTTTTAAGCATTTTTAAGCTGTTCTTTTTAAAAGGATTCTAGTTCAAAATGTTTTTTTTAAGTTTTTAAATCCACTTTCATAACTGTGAGTTTTTAGAAAATCCCACAAGTGCTTATTTAGTTAAGCACTTGTGGTTTGAGTTTAAAGTGTAAAAAAGAGTGTGCTATGTTTGTTTTAAGAGGCTGTCAAAAGCCCCCTTTGTTCTTTTGGGGCTGTCAAAACCTTGGTGTCTTTTGACTTTGGTAAGTCAAAAATCACCAAGTCTTCAAGTAGCAGTTTTAAAAATCCAAAAGACCTTTTTCACCATCAAAAATCAGCAAGTAAAAATGATTTTTAAAAGCTCAAAATTTGTGCACAAGTTGTTTAGCTAGAGTACTCAATCTGTTTTCATTTTTCTTTTCAATTTGAGCTTATTTGACAGCTTTAAATAAGCTGTCAAATAAGCCCTTGAGTTTAGCCTTAAAGCTCCCCTGGTGCAAAGGGGAGACTTTAAGCCCCTTTTTCTTGAGCTTTAAGAGTATTTAAGCCCAATTTCTTGGCTTATTTCAAGAGCCTATAAGCTCTTGTATAAGCCTCTTAAGTTTCAGACCTTAAGAAGCTTATTAGATAGCTTATTTTTAAGCCCAAACTTGCCTTTTGACTGTTTTTGGTCAAGTTAAGTGTAGGGATTGCTTATTTTTACTTTTAGCTTATTCAGCTTATTTCATAAGCTCACTTGTGTTCTAAATAGCTTATTTAGATAGATTAATTAGTTGTTAAGCTTGTTTAGCCCTTTTCCTAGCTTATTTGTCCAAATGACTTAGTGAAATTTTAGCCTTAAGCTTTCATTTAGTTTCTGTCAAGCATAAGCTTTTAACAGCTTATTTAGTGTTAGCACTTAGCCTTTTTAGAGCTTATTTAGACTAGTTTAGACCCTCTTTAGCTTGTTTTAGTTCAATCTTAGCTTATTCGACCACAAGTCCAAAACGACTTGGCCATTTAGCCTTTAAGCCCATTATAAGCATACTGTCACTTTTAAGCTTATTTTTAAGCTTATTAAGGGCTTATCACAAAAAGTTGCAGTTGACAAAGTTGTTAAGCCCCACGAGCTTAACAACTTTGCTTTTTGAAGTTTTCGAAAAAAAAAGAGGGAAAGACAAGAGGTCCGGGTGAGCAAGACTCGAACCCGGGACCTCTCGATACAGTCCCCCTTTTACAACACTCTCACCGCTGCGCCCTTGGGTCTTTTTCGTTAAAGACTCAAGGGCTTGCATACTTATACACTTTTTGAGCTTTAGAGCTTATAAGCTGTATAAGCTTATTTCGGGGCTTATTTCTTAAGCTGCTTTTCGTTTCTTATTTTTCTTAGGATTGTTATAGAGTCTAGTATTTTGTGTAAAAATTTCAGAATTTTTCGTAATCATTTACTATTTTTTATAATTTAATTTAGTTAAAACTTTTAAAAATTCATAAAAAATACAAAAATTATCAAAAAAATATTTTACTTTTTTAGAAAATTTTATTTTGCCATCTAGTTTGTAGGAAAAATTTAAAAATTTTCGTAAGGTCATTTTTACAACTTTCCATTTTTTAAAGAACGGGGTCCGGGTACGGTTTTTGGCTTGACTCGTTTTTGGGTCAAACGAACTCCGTTTTCGGTCTAGTCTTTTTCATTCTTCGTTATTTGTCCCGTAGAGTAGTTTAGAAGTGAAAATTTCTTCGTAGGGTTAATTTTAAAGATTTTAGGTTTTTCCCCCTTTGTTCGGGATTCGGGCTTTCGTTTTTTAGCTTAATTTCATAATTTTTAGGTTTTTCTTAAACGTTTTTGTTTATTATTGTTTAATTTAACTTCCTGCACCCTCAAATCAGTTTTCTCCTTCAAACTCAAATCTTCGACTGTTTCGATCTTCCAGCACAGCCTCGTTGGGGAATTAACGACCCGGGAATATTCTATACTACTTCTCGGTTTCATTGATTGTTGTTTTTAGATTATATATATTTTATATTTTATTATATATTATATATTTGGTGTAAAAATAACCAATCAATTTTTGGCGCCGTTGCCGGGGAGGCTGTGATACCGATTTTCGTTACGTTTGACATTTTTGTGTTTGAATCTGTAAATATTTTCTTTTATAAAAAACACAAAAAAAAATACAAAAAAAATTACAAAAAATATTTTCATTTCTTTTAGTATAGATATACAGATAAATAACCAGAATGAAAAACCAAAAAATAAAAACATATCCAAAAAAAAAGAAATTAAAATTCAACAATTTGGCAAAATACCAAAATATGAATATCCCAACTGAGGTATTATCATAATAACTTTCGGTGAACTTGTTGCTAACCCAACCTAACAAAAGATTTAAAAAAAACTTACCAATATGTGTCTCTTAACGACCAAACGGCTCACCTTGAAATTTAAACAAACTATAAAGGGGTATAAGGAGGTTGTTCCAAGGAACTATACGACGCCCGAAAGGAGAAATAAGCTCGCGCAAATCCTACTACCTCCGCTCACCAGTGGCGTTTATCTTTTTGAGAGCTACCGTGAAGTAAGTAGATTATTTGGTTTAAGTTGTCTTATCATTTGTCCGTTAAAATACAATTGTGAATTAATTGAAAAACCAAAAAGTAATCTTCTTTTTCTTTCTATCATTTAATTCTTTTCTATCCATCATAATGTTTATTCTTATGACGACATTATCGTTTATCGTTTGAATCCGATTCACGCTAATTAAAGAATGCTCGACTTGTGGAGGTTATGTACAACTGCAAGACTTTTGTTGTTCAAATAAGGGTCTTGAAGTACAAAGATCATTGTTCCAAACCCCCTCGAAATTGTGCAAGTGTCAAGGTGTGGGAACCCCCCGGTTGATGTGGCCTTATGTGTCAAGGATGTGCTTCTTTACGAAAGAAATTTAAGGAAGATTTGTTTACCAATTAATGGGAAAATGAAATTTTTCGAGACCTTCAAGATACATCGAATCATCCGATGACAATACCAACGTTGTTAATGCTCCCTCAAGAGCCATAACGTTGGTAATAGAGACCCCGAAGAAAATATCCTCACCCCAATCCACTACACCAAAAATTGAACCCTTTTGTCACGAGTGGGCGTGATTTCGTTAGATGGAATCTTTTGTCAACATGCACGTGTAATTCTGTGGGAAAGGTGCTCCATTACGGTATCAATTGCCCTCTGAAAGTTCCGATTATCTCTAATCCGGAACCATGCAACACTCAAACCATTAGTGAGCCCCTACAAAACTTGCAAAGTGTGCAACAACAATGTCTCCTTGGTACATGCCAAAAATGTGGTTGTAATGAATACAATGGAGTTTGTTTTTATTGTAAAGTTGGAAATGGAACACAAATCAATGTTTCAACTCCATACTTTTCTAACGATTCTCCAAGTGTTGCAAACCATCCTCCACAACCACAATACGTACCATACTCTTGTGAGATACGTGGGAACGATTCTCATTACGGTTACGATTGTCAGCCTCAAGGCCCACTTGTCTACAATCAGGACCTGTGTTTCAATCAAAACTTTGATTATTTTCCACAAACTTCACCGAGTTTCCCACAACAATATCCTTGTTGTGAAAATTGCGGGGGACCTCATGAAACTTACCAATGTCAACCAATGAATGAAGACTATTATCATGAGCAAAATTCTTGCTATGATCATAATTCTTTTGGTTTTGACCAAGTTCAACCCCCGCAATATACCGTCAATCATCCAATCTTCAAATCTCAAAATGACCTTCTTAATTCTCAAAATAAGCTTATGGAACAAATGACAACCTTACGTGAATTGGTTGATCAAGCTATACAAAAGAAGGAAGAAGAAAAGCGAATTGCGGAAGAACAAGCGGCCAAAGATCGATATTGGAAGATTCCCATTTGCTATGATGATGACGATGACTATACCATTGCAATCACACCCGTTTTACCAATCGAGGAACCCGATAACTCTCTAAGTATGGGGGACGAGCATCTTGACACTATTCCAGCAACGGAATCGGACGAAGTAATAAAGTCTAGTGTTGAGAACCTTATCCCAATCCCAAGTGAGCCCGAGGGTATTCCCGACAGTATGTGTGATGTGCCTCTTTGTAACAATCCTACCTCTCTTGAAGCTTTCAAAGAACATTCTGAGACTATCATCGATTACAACGATGATTCTACTTCGAGTGATGACGATTCTCCCTACGGTGAGAATATCGATTATGTCGATGCATCACCTCCCGATGATGAGATCGTCAGCTAGAGGTGAAGAGAATTGATTGATAACCGAAGGTGGAAGGATTGATGATGACATCTTTAACATCAAAGACGATAATTCCTCGTGAAAAATTGTTGAATGTCAATCTTCTTATTGCTAAGATCGATTCATTAAGAGATAATCCTACTCCATCTTCCGAAGTTGTGATCAAGTCTTCCTCCACATCTCCTAACCTTTTCTTGGAGGAGATTAACACCTTTGATAATTCTTCACCCGAAGCTGAAACTTTCTGCTTTGATTTGGAAGAGATTAGTAGTGGCAGTCCCACTACTCATTCTGAGTTATCTCTTCCTGATTATAAAGCTTTCTACGTTGATAACGATCATTTTAAAGAGAGGAGTAGTGGCAGTACCACTACTCATGTTGATTTTTCTTTCTCCATATGATTCAGGTGGTTTATCTTTGATCTTTCGCATGGATCATTTTTCCTCCTAGCCGATAGGAGTGACCTTAATCTGAGGAGTTCGCCGATGAACTCACTCACATCAGTCTTCCAAATCTTGAAATTTTTTAAGTTTAAGAATGAGCCCGATCCTGGAGATTTGGACTCTTATTGACCGCGATGGGATCGTAAGAATGTATCTACAGACTAATGTGAATGTACCATTAAGAGGAATGACCATCTTCTACTCTTCGCTTATGTTGTAGGATCTTTCTTATGCTTGTCTAACTTATCCGTTTGTCCCCCTCCATATCTTCTTCTCCACCAAGGAATGAAGATACCATTTTTTGATCCCGGCATCTCAATTATCATTCTTATTATGCCAGATGTATCTCATCGAGTGTAACTTTCAAGAAAGACAATGTTTATCCCCAAACACTTAATGAAAGCCGATGATAATTTACCTTCCACTTGCTTCCCATGGACCAATGAATTCGGTCGCGTCGAGCTTGTGACTCGGGTTTAACAAAAACAAGGCGCTTCGTGGGTGCAACCCATGCTTATCCATCTAACTCATTCTTTATGCTAATAAGTGTTTTGTGTTGTGATGAGGCTTACATATATCCATTACCCGTGTTTTGTCCATTGTTTTTGTGTGCATTGTATTGTAATGTCCAGGATGATTTTCAATTGTGAAACTCTCGTGCTTGCAGTATCCCACATGAGTTTTCACTCCTCAGCTTCATTTTGGGAATCCAGTATCCAAATCTAATCGACTAACGTTTTATCTTTTGGCACACTTCATAAACGGCCTTAGATTTACGTAGGAACCCCTTTGAAACATCGAGGACGATGTTTAGTTCTAGTATGGGGGGGATCTTCGATTTGATTTTTGCCTGCAGTCGTTGTTATCACGCAATCCCGTTTTTACCACCAAATTTTTGCAAAAATACCAAAAAAAAATTGAAAATTTTTTAAAATTTTCAAAAATAAAATAAGTGTTTTGTCACAGTTTTGACTTTCCTAATGGGTAGAATGAGAATAATTTTTGACTCGATCGGGCGTGTTGAGCCCTAGCTAGTTCCTCAACTTACCGCATGTAGGCTAAGCTTTCACGAATTCGATTGCTTCGAATTTTAATAAGGTGAAGAACAAGAAGTGATAGAGTTAAATATAAGTTTATGCGCTGAGCAAGATTATTCTAAAACTTATATGAGTAACTTGTGGCTTTTTCTCCCATTAGCTTCTAATCCACCTAATCATACGTGCTCAATTCAGTTCAACTAAGTCAATCAATGTTTTTAGAAAAAGCTTCAAATTTGTAACTTGATTCTTTAAAGCGAGATTTTTCTGTTCTTAATAATTCGAAAGTTAAAATGCCAAAGAAGCATGAATGAAGTATGAATGCAAAAATGCATGAATATTGAAATTATGCCAATAAAGCATACATTTGATTATATGGAACAAGTAAAAGATGTGTCGTGATATCCCACTCCGCTAACCACGAGGTGGGGGTTCAAACTAAGACATCTTTACTTCTAGGGATTTGGTGTGTTGTGATATCTCACCAGGAAGCGGAGTTCCTAGGTGAAGGGTTCAAACAAAAGACACCAAACCTTAGCCATATTAGAATCAGGTGTTGATGTGATTTCCCACTACAGCAAGCAACTACTGGTGGGTTTCAACGTAAGGAACATACCGGTCCGTTTGGTTGTGATATCCTACTAGGGAGCGAGGCCTAGGTAGGTGTTCAAACTAAGCAACGCATTCCTAGCTTTAAGAACTTATGATTATAATAATGAAGATGTTGCAAAAAGTTCTACAGTTAAAATCTCGTTCTTTAAAATCAAGTTACAAGGTCCTAATAAGTTGTTGCTTTGAGTCTTGATTCATCTTGAATTACGACTATGGAAATAAGTTGATCTATGGTTGAGTTGAAATGAGTACACACATTCAAATCATACATTCATGTTGGGAGTTAAAAGTTCACAAGTCATAAGTATGAGTGCTTAGCATTTAGACTTATATTGACAAATCTTTTAATTGCTTGGTATTGTAGCTAGAGAAAATTCGTGGACGATGAATTGATAATTCCGTCAGGACATCCGAATAATTTCTAGAATTAAAATGAAATTTATGCATGCTTTTATGTACTTTTCTTGCATTAGGGGTATTTTGGTAATTTTACACTTGTTGAGATTTTTAGGTTTTACATGACATATGCAAAATAAGTTAAGTGAGATCACATCATAGAGTGAAATATACAACTGAATTGTAATCAACAAAGATATAACCAAATCAACATTCATTCACAACAAATTCGATTACAGACATGACATAATACCGCACCATTCCCATATATATAATTGGGAAAACATACATAGATTGTGTTTCAAAACAAATAATCACAACGATTAGGTTACACGATAAAAGAATATATACAACCTAAAGCCATACTAGCCGGGATTGAACCCGTAATACTTACTAGGTTGTACAAAACAACTAGCCATAACAGAATCTAGGAACTGTTACCAGCCTCCTCCGGTAGCTCTGGCTGTACAGGACCTTTGGCGGGTCCCAGCTGTCTCTGTAACTCTGCCATCTGAGTTTGTAGTCTCTTCACTAGCTTTAGTACCTTAGTGAGCTGTACCTGCCTCTTATGGTCCGCTGCCAGCATCTTTGTAATCACCGTCTGTATCCTACGATCTGCTGACTATAACTCTCTAATCTGTGACTGCTAAGCTAACATTGTGGTATGTAGTGACATAACCTCTGCACGAGCAAGGTCACTCGCGTCCATGGATCATCCCCAAGCCTCTCGGGACATCCTAGCCTCGGTATCCATGAGTCTAGCAGTACGTGCATGTGCACGCCTATCCCTAAACAACATGTTAAGCCGACCAGCCAATAGTTATCGCCCAGTCTGCTTATCATCCAACCTCGTATAAACCTCTTCTGTGTCCCGCCTAACCCTAGTCTCAAAATCTGTCATCCTCTGG
The DNA here is from genome assembly GCA_026074375.1 of Tanacetum coccineum. Classification (NCBI taxonomy): domain Eukaryota; kingdom Viridiplantae; phylum Streptophyta; class Magnoliopsida; order Asterales; family Asteraceae; genus Tanacetum; species Tanacetum coccineum. Next base: position 17,201 of record BQNB010062722.1, read on the forward strand.
CTAAACTCTGCCACATCGGTAACTACGGGTGTCCCCTGCATGGCCTCAACTATCTCATCCCAAGAGTCGGTGATCCCATATCCAACATCTCTCTCTAGATCACGGCTGATCTCCCTATCCATGGTGGCAACAAAACCATAGTTTTCTCTGAGACCTCCAGCCAGTCTAGCAGCAGCAGCAGACAAGCTCTCTCCGATCTCATATATAGGACCAAGAGCGATACCTAACCTCTTTCGAGGTGGTAAGGTAACCTCGGGTTTGTCCTCTCTACGGTCAGTAGAGAGTAAACGTAAAGGTGGTGTCCCTAATGATGGTGCATCTGGTATGGTGTGGGAGAGTATGATGGGTAGTCGTAATGGTAGTGAATGGGAAGTAGATGCGGCCTCGGCTCTCAGCCGGATCATAGCAGCTTGATAGGCTAACGAACGAATAGGACTAGCAGGTGGTGATGGAGATAACACAGGTACTGGTGATGATACTAGTAGTGGTGGTGAGGGAATCTGAGGTAGTGGTGGTGAAGGTATCTGGGGAAGTGGTGATGACCATGGGGAGAGCGGTGATGATGGTGGAGTAGATATAGCGAGAAGTCTGGCAACCTCTGCATCAGACCAAACTGGTGTAGGTACTGGAGCTGGAATAGAAATCCTAGCTGTAACGCGATATGCAGGGTGTGGTGGTGGTGTGGCCGCAGACTCATCAGTCTCGAACGGCTCTGTCTCCTCCGCAGATGGGGCCTGATCGGCAGCTGGTAAAGCAACAGTTGTGGAGTCAGCAGGAGCTGGGTGATCCTCCTCCTCCTCCTCCTCGTCACCAGCCTCAATATCAACCTCCTCATCCTCATCATCATCAGATGGCTCATCCTCATCATCGCTGTCATTTCCTCCGTCGA
>BQNB010062722.1:18218-35969 GCA_026074375.1 Tanacetum coccineum
AGGTGTATTCCATTGATCGAACATATCGTTAGCAAGATCGTTTGTACGATCGCTCCATCCTTGTGAAGTTTCAATGATGTTAAACTGCTAATAACATCATCATGCTTGTTTACATCTTGTGTGTGATCGATTGGCACTTCATCAACAAAGGGGTCTTGACTCATTTGTATATGAAATTGTGCATTAAACAACAAGCAATGATGATACGTGGAATCGACTCAAACAGATGATATGCGGTATCACGTAAAATGGCTCATCTAGCTTTTACTAAACCAAAGCATCTCTCAATAACACTCCTCGCCGATGAGTGTTCCATATTATACAACTCCTTAGGTGTGGTAGGTGGACGTTACCAATCATTAAGATGGTATCGTTGGCTGCGATAAGGTGTTAGAAAACCTTCACCGTTTATATATATTATCATAGCAGTTGTAAAATGCACTGTGCATTTTAACAACTGTTCATCGTCCAACCTAATTGTCTTAGCCTTGCCCATGTAACTGGCCTGCTCCACCAATCATTTTATTGTTCTTCCCCTTTCGAATTCTCGAACCATCACCCATTCTCAAACCATCCTTCAACCTCCACCATAGTCTTTAACAGTATCTACATACAGGGGCGACATACATCTCGAGGATTCTTCTACACACGCCCAATAAAAAACCATCATCTGAAACCATTTCATTAAACAAAGAAGAGCTGTTCATTTTTCTTGCCTTTCTGGAGCTGTTATCTATCATGGTGGCTTCAATTTCGTAGCACAAAATAGGTATATAATGAAATTAACAAATCATTATATTATATATACCCACTTTCGTTGTGATTACTATTCTAATTCTGCTTCTAAATTAATAACAGATCACCGAATGGGGATGCAAATTTTGTGGAGAACAAAGCTCTTTTTGACTATTCAAAGTTAAGTGATGGTGGTGAAGTGGTTTTAAAACCTCAGCTCATATGTAAGTTGCTTTTTATACTTTAGGGTAAGTTAAATAGGTTACAATGACAGTAAACTTGTGTTTTTGGTTGCAAGTGAATGGCAGAGGGAGACTACAAGACCGTGACTGTTGCTATGGACATATCTAGGATGATCAGGTCAGCACGAGAAAAATCCATAAACACAAAGAAGGTATAGAATATATAAATGTTGATTCTTTAAATTAGGGTTTTATTATAATTTGGGCGTTTTGTTGAACATCACAGATACCCGGTTTTTAGTCGAGTAGTGGTTGCGGCTGCGGCTGTGAAAGTGGAGGATGGCAGCGCCTATTTCTCTGCTAATATTGAGTTCGTTTATCTTTGGTTACGGTAAGTCTTGCCGATTAAAATTTGTGAATTTATAAGAGCTGAACTGAACTGATTTCTGTATGGCAAATGTTGATTTTGTTTCGGCTTATGGCTTATTTCGTTTTAGGTTTATGTTTCGTGACTTTGAAGTGTCATAAATTTGAAGTGTATATTGTTCTGACTTTGTATATTGTTCTTTGATTCAGCACGATAAGTGATTCAAAAGGAGTAAGCTACTGAATCAAAGACAAGTGCTTCAGCAGGACGAGTGATTCAAAATGAAAATGAAAAGGAGTTACTTATTAAATCGCCGGTAAGTTTATTTTATATATACGTACAGACTAATACATTCTATAGGCCAAGCCGTATACACCGTATGCCACATATCAGATGCAACCCACCTCCAACTTTTTATTAACCTGATAGATCCCTTCCCAATTTCAAAAAAATAAAAAACAAATAATATTAACTTTAAAGTTAAAATATTATTGAAAATAACCCAACTGATGCATGAGCGTTTCACTAATATTTAGACTCACACCCTTCCAAAATGGTGAAAATGCCTTTATGCCAAACAGTCTTTAATATTTACATATATCATGACTTTTACAGTCCTTAATATTTAGACCTGCTGAATTTATCTTCTTAGTGTTTCGCGTCTTAAGATATCAGACCTTCATTTTTGCCAAACAGTCCTTTATATTTAAGACTACTGACTTTATGTCAAATGTTTAGTTATCGGTGAAAACTTGGATAATAATTTTTATTATCTTTTATAATACTGCAGTGGTTAGGAGGGACAAGGGTTCGTGCAACCGGTAAGGTTAGGTTGTGTTAGGGATTGGTTATTCAGACACTTCTACGAATATGTTATGATAGTTTTAAATGAGTATTGGTTTCCTGTGGAATTGATTAAGTAACTGTTTTGCAGAGGTATAACCATTTTGGGGTCAATCACACTGACGAGGAACAACGAAGTTATATTACTAACAGCTGAAGAAAGAATGGTAGCGGAAATTGTTGTGTTTTTCAACATCTACGCCTGCTTATAGGACGGTCAGCCGCACATTTTTTTAGCAGCCCACTAAGATACACATTATGTTTAGCAGCCCCCATAAAAATGCAGTGTCTGTTAAGCTTTTAGTACATTGAATCATGAACTTCGTGTTTTTTGTTATTTTGTATTGTTCCAACTTTTGTGAACACTTGACCGAAGAACTGACATTGAACCGTTTCTGGCTCAGGGAGAACCAAGCTATGGTGGGTAAAGGCAGTGCCGGAAGATTATTTTCCTTTATGGTGAGTCAAAAAGGTGTCTACGTGCTTTTGACTATAATTATTTGTTATGTTTGGAGAAATAATGAAACTGGGTATCATCTTCCTTTTAATTAGCAAGTGAAAGTTGGTTAATTAGTTGTTTATTAAAAACAACTTACTCTACCTACAAGTAATAAGATTAGCAGTTTTCATAAGCAATCGTGTACACTCTGTTAATGTGTTACTCCGTATATGTATATTTGATTTCAACTGTTTTCGATCTACTTAGGCTACAAGAAATTTGGGTCTGCTAAGATGCTAAACCAAGACCCGAGCAAATGGGCTAGAGTCATGGGTTCATATAGTTACATGGCACGAGGTATATACATCTCCCAACATTCTAAATCCTTAAGAGTTGTTAAACAATACATGCCAAAATACATAATGCACAATATGTTTTAGCAGGTTGGAAGTTGTTAGATAAACTGTGACTGGGATCATTAAGGTTTGTGCTTCCTTTATGTTTTCCTTAACCATTTACACTATTGCCTTTTGGTTTGATTTTTTTCCCTTCTTTTCTCTCTCTTTAAAGTGCTCATTATGCCATCGTTGAACATAGTATACTCACTCCATATGCGTTGTTTTTATTATCTATGCCCCACAATTATAGTTGCCAAAATATTCATTGGCCATTTACAATTTGCTACAGATTTGTTACTTAATACATGTCCCTTAGTTTTAGTCAACTATATTAAAAGGACATGTTTAATCGCTTTAGGTAATGAAATTTGTAATTTTTGCAATAACACAGGTGTGGGGAAATCTGCAAATAGCAAACACCAGCAACTAGGAGTTTGTGCCATAGAAACCACCCACCCCTGAGCAAGTTTCATTTCAGAAAACAACCACTTCATCCGATAATGGCATTAGACAAAAGTTTAGTGGCGCATTGGACACTTCTGTTTCATACGATATATCAGTTGCAACACACAACATGTATGTACTCTCTGTACTATTATTGTCTACATCTGTATCCTCATACAGTAGAAACATTTTTGTTTGAATTCGCTATACATGTTAACACAAGTACCAATTCCACAAATATCTTTAATAATAGACAACATACACGTCCTCAGTATCTGTATCCTCATACAGTAGAAACAATAAAATTTTTCGTTTGAATTCGGTTTACATGTTAAACACAAGTACAATTCCACAAATTACCTTAATAATAGACAACAGGACACGTCCTCAGCAGCCTAAGATGGGCACGTTCCATCGAAAAGACAAGATGGAAAAATATTCCACATTAAGGAACCGTTTGCCGCTTCTGTTGGTACAATACATCAGCCGCAACACAAAACATGTTGTTATTTGTTGTACTTTATTATTTTTTATACCTTTATGCTAAATACAAATGAAAAAATTTTGTTGAGTTTGCTATATTATATTAGCGCAAAGGAACAACTAAACATAATATCTGTAATAATATACAACAAAGGACGTCACAAGCAAAACATAAGTCTTGTTAAAAACGTACCATGTATATTAATGTTACAAGCAACCAGTAAACCCGCAGCAGGCCGTCAGGCCCTCGGCTAATAGTTATCTTCGTCGGCCCGGGAAGCTGGAAAAATGTTCTACAGTAAAGAAATTTGCATGCTTTATTGTTCGGTAGTTGATGATATCATTCGCTTATTGATGTGTTTCTGTAGATAAACACGTTAATGCGCGACAAGGGGACCTTTTGATATAAAGAATTCTCTAAACTTTAGTTCAATGTAAAACATCATTGTATCTTCATAATGCCTATGTAAACGTTCACATGATTATTTATCAAGTAATGGCCCTGATGTTTTTTTTTTGTTGGTTATAATGAGATTTTTGTTGATGCATAAACAAAACTAGATATAACATGCAATTGCGAACACATGATTATATAGCAAAAAATAAGCACCGCGGCAACGCGCGGGTTATGATGCTTGTTTGTATAATCAACATCACAAAGATAATAAGATCCTATTCGAACACATCATCTTTGTAATAAAAAAGTATGTAAGTCTGGTCAACGTAATATCTTGTAATATGTAACATACCACGTGGTATTTTGAGATCATGTGGCCTGCTAATAGCATCACGAAGCACCCGACTATCTATTGCATAACCTTCTCATCCTGCCAATACATAACTAAACATAAGATCATTTGTACATACCCCAAGAACATTAGTACAAATCTCACCCTTTCGTGTGCAATAAGGTTTGTGGTCATCAAAGAACACCCTTACTTTTAAGTATGTTCCATCTAATGCTCCCAAACAATCCTACGAAAAAAGATTACTCTATTTTACAATACAAACTTTACTAACAGGTTTTGCAAATTACTCAACTAACCTTAAACCATTTCCACCTTTCATGAGTTTCATTTTTTGGCGCATGCACAAGTGTCTTTGTAGAAATCTTTGTGTAGTCGACAAATTCCATCTAAAACTAACTTAAAATACTGACTTATAGTTTCAGCAGATCTTTGAAATCTATTAACTGTATTATTCTATTTTTTTCCTTTATGAGCAAGTGTATGCAAGAACATTGCAACTTGCTCATCCACGAGCATGTGTTAAGTTTGATGTTTCTCAACCCTCCTTTTGTTTCAAGCAATTCACAAAGCCAAGAAAATGCTTGTATATTCATTCTAATATTAACAATACTCGTAATATCACTTTGATAAATCATGCTCATTGCTCCACTTATTAGCATGTCTATTACCAAAATTCATTCCATGTTTTCTATGAAGTGTTTTAGTCTGAATCATATGATCAATTGTAAAAAACTAAAATAAACCAACGAACCATAACTGATATCATGTTAAAGGTTTCTATCGTGGCCATCATACTATCCATCATTCTTCGTTTTCCCCCAATGCCGATCTTGTCATTTGTACATATGTTACATGACAATGTATATTAATGTCTCCGCACATAAACAAAGACGTATAAATTTAGTAACTTTAGTAGCTTAAGCACAATTCTTTAAGAAATAAATGTGATGTATGTGATGTGTGAAAAACTAGTTCTTAAATTTATTTATATCGTATCCTTTACAATTTCACCAACATTCACAAGCAGTGTACCCGTTCGTGTAGTATAGAGAGTCGGCAAGAGCAAGTCGTTTGCGAGGAGTGAGGGATCATAGGTTGTATAGCACGTACATTATTAATTCACTAGCGTTTTAAATCCATTGATTGTGTATTTAAGCTAATTAGTAAGAAAAAATAAAAACAAAACAAAACAATAAAATTGCGAAGGAGAGATCAAGAGATAAAGGCATGCATGCCTTGCCAATCTCCTAATTTCGTCAATGACATAGTCCTAAGTGCAATGTTCATCTAATCGTGTCTCAATGAGTCGTTGGTAGATGAGGTCGAGTATGATCGCTACCACTCCTTACTTCTTCCGAAAAGCTAAATACACCCTTTCGGGGCTTCTATCCTAACTAATTATCCAAGCATTAAGCTTCTCAACCGATATATGTTACCTACGTTCTGTGTGGGTGCCAAATCACTTAGTTTTCTTGGTAAAGGGACACGCCCTTTCGGTTCTGCTATCGTCTCTATCGCTTCTAAGTCTTAACTAGATGAGCGCCCAATATGCCTCAACATTAAAGATACTTGACAAGATATTGTAATGATTCTTATAGGTGTCGTTCACATGAGCAATATACTAACACATCTTAATATTATTTATTTTAATCAATTTACCACTTGGTAATTTTTTGTTGAGTTGTACGGCAGTTCATTTAATCATACAACTAATTGTGTTAAGTAACTTATGTTGTTATGTGTTTCATTTTGTTATGTTACTGTATTTTAAGGTTGTTTTGTTTTGTTTTTTTTTTTAGCGTGGGGATATAAATTAATATGACGTATTATGTTTTGTAGATTTTTTTGGGAGTGTTTAGAACATGAAAGACAATTTTATGGTTTACTTGTTTACACATGTAACATGTATGTTAGTATATGAATCTTTCTTTACTAGAGCTTTAGGGCATGTTTGGTGGCCTAGTTTGGGCTAGGTTTCTATTTGAAGTGACATTTAAAAACTGTTTGGTTGAAATCTTAAACTTAAAAACCGGGTGTCATGCCATTATATGTGCATTGTTTCAAATCCAAGGGTAGTGGGCAGGATTTTGCATTATGGTGGGTCACATTCCCTTTTTACTTTTGTCTTTTCTAATTTTTGTAATTTAAAAATTGTTTTAATTTCTATTTTGATATAAAAAAATAATTTATTTTACATCAAGTAATTATTATTACTAGTAATATTTTTAAAAATATATACTCTCTCTCTCACATCAAATCCTAATCATAATCTTAATTCTAATTCAAAACATATCTACAAACCAAACGGACCCTTATATGAAGTGTGCTTTTAATTTTCGAAGGTTATTATATTTTGGTTGTTTAGGTTAAATATTTGGTGATTTTGTTTCCATTTTTTTACACTTATGCGTTTAAATTTGTATAAACATATATCATGTGATAGATCCAATGCTAATTTGCAAAGTCGTCGTGGTTCTTGTTTGTTTCAAATTAAGATTTCCAAATATAAAAAAGTTAACAAAAGTCGAATGTAATTCTAGTTTTTTAGAATTAGCACATACAAATATTATGTATCTTGTGGTTGGCTAATTTTGTGGAGTTTATGTATGCATAGTTTCTATATACTAGTAAGTACTAAAGATATAAACTTCAAAGTAATATACAAAGTACAAAGGATTGTATGAAACAAAACGTTGAGCTCATAACTGGAAAAAAATCTCAAATTTCTGAGCTCCGGAGTGATTTATTTGCTTACGGACGTTCATAAAAAGATTGGATTGTGAATTCTTTTATTTATTTATTTACTATCATGTTTTCAAACCGTGTTCTGTATTAAGTTATTTTAATTGGGTGCTATTGTCAAAAATTCAATATAGACCCAATATTTGTCATAGACCCAATGAACCAATCCTAGTCACTCATTTTTTTCATCAAAAATAAAAAACTCACTTTCCACCTCTTTTTTAAAAATTAAATATCTTACAGACTGTTAATCGTTACGCAAAACAAAACATATCATCGCGACGAGAATTAATTTATCTTTCTATAGAGGGGCGACACTATGTACTTTCGACGAACTTTTTTTAATGATTTTATAAAGAAGTTCGTCGGAATCACAAATCATATATGATTTTATGAAATCATACATGATTTTCGCAATTCGTGACTGAAACAAAATTGAAAAAATGTTAGTTAGAATCACAAATCATATATGATTTTATGAAATCATATATGATTCGTTATACGAATCATATATGATTTTCGCAGTTCGTGACTGAAAAAAAATATCGAAAAAAAGTTTCTCGAAAGTATATCGTGTCACCCGTCTACTGAAAGATAAAAAAAATACTCGTCGCGGTGGTGTATTTTTTGTCGTGTGACGATTTACCGTTTGTAAGATATTTTTTTTATATAAAAAAGATGGAAAGTGGGGTTTTTTATTTTTGATGAAAAAATAGATGGTTGAGATTGATTCATTGGATATATGACAAATAATGAGTCTATGTTGATCTTAACTCTGAGATGAATATATTGGTCAGATTTTATATTTCTTTTTGTTCTTTGTCTAAATTTAAATAATGATGTCATTATGTATTTATGTAGTCCAAAAAGTCAAAATTGAAGATTTATAATTCTCTTTTCTGTGGTTGGTGTCAATAATAATTTAGAGCACTGGGAGTGGTGGTGCCAAACTTTTGATGTCAAACTCAAAAAGTGGTGCCACGTCAGCAAAAGGGAGTTTGGCACCAGAAATGTTATGGCACCAGAATTCAGTGGCATTAGTTTGGCACCAGAATTTTGGTGCCATAACATTTTTTTTTAATATTTATTTAAAATACACTTATTTATATAACTAAAAATAAAATTCATTGAAATTAAAAACATTACATTAAAAAAATACATAAAATTAAAAGACATAAAATTAAAATGCATAAAATTAAAAATCATAAATTTGGCGGCGCCGACTAGTTTGGAGGTGGTGGATATGCCGCTCGGATTTTTGCCTTTTGGGCGTTGATGATAGCGGCGTCGACCGGATCCATCCAGCGTGTGTCGATTTGTAGCACACGCATGTCCTCCGTAATCCTTTGAGATTGGATCAACCGCCTTTGGTTTTCACTCTCTCTCTCGAGCACGGTCATTTTGGCTTTGCGGTCTAACTCTATTGTTCCGCCATGAATTCTTGATACGCGGCCGGGTTTGAACCGGAGCTAGCGGTCGAGTTAGAACCCGAACGTTGACTTTTAGCAAGTCGTTGCAAACCGGGTGGTCGAGGCAACTCATCTGTAACATTCCGTATTTTCAGGTCATTTACGACGTCATCTATTTTACTAATTATTTTTTTTCGTACGCGTTTACTTTTAATTCTTATTATATAGTAAAATCGCGTAAACTAAAAATCAACAATTAACGTAAACGGACACCAAGCGAATTAAAGTTTTCGTCAAGCAAGCAATATATTATTTTTACGAAAGTAATAATCAATATAAGGATGTTAATGGCGAATGGTGGAGAGGCTGGTAATTTTCGTATTACTGGCGTAGGATCTTATTATTTATTTTCCCTTATTTTGTTCATCTAATAGCTCATTGAATTGTTTTCTATGTCCTTCTTATCGATAATTGATTTGCGTTCTATTACACCGTTATTGAGCAAACCAAACGACCTTCCCCACCGATAGCTTACCCACCTATAGAACACTGCAGACATCGTATTTGCTTTTTTATGTGAAGTGTAACGAGCGGTTTATTTGAATAAGGCTTATCTCTCAGAGCTAATTTAATACTATTTGTTTCTAGAACAATAGTTTTTAATGTTGAGGGCGTGTTTTCATGGCAGCATTATGTACTTTTGTAAGATCAGTGGTTTGAAAATTGGGTTTAAGTGTGCGTGCTGTAATTGTTGATTTTGAGGTTTCTCATGTGTTGGGGTTTGGATTTCGGATAGTAAATTTGGACGACGTCTTTCGTTTCTAGTGTTGGTCTTTGTTTTGCTTATTATCGCTACTTTAGTATGGTTATTGTGAAGGTAGCTTACTGCGGTCAGTATTCTATTTTTGATTCATTTAGTTTTTAAGACCGTAGTTAAATGAGTTTTGGTTTGATCAGTAATGATAAAGTAGAAGATTTCTTTATAGCTTTTTAGTTAAGGTAGTTTATTTTGAGGTGCAATCTTGTTTTCATTATTATGTTTTGTTTTTTACTTTGGAATAGTAGTGCTCATTTTAGCTTAGCTTATTAAGTCTCAGCTTATTTAAATAAAGTTGTTTAGCTTATTTTAAGCTTGTTCAATTATCCTTGATTTGGGCCTGTGAATTGGAATTGATCCTGTTGGGCTTCATCTTATTAATTTTGGGCATTGCTGTTTTGACTTAAATTAACGGGCTGCATGTTTGAATTGTTTTAAATTTGGAGCCACACTGTTTATCTATAATAGTTTAGGGTTCCGTGTTCTGATTTTGGTTTCTTAGATTTATGTTTTGGGCCTTGAGTTTGGTTATGATTAATTGTTAGTGCAATTTAGAAGTATGTTATAAATTGTTTTCAAGTTAACAGTTGGTTTGTACTTGTGTTACTTTGGTACCGGGTTACAAATCTTGAGGGCGACGGTGTTGGCTTAAAGGAATTATTAGGGCGTAGACCGAACGTTTTGAAGTTTGGCTATTTTGTTTTGAATCTATATAAATCTAGGTGGTTTACAGTTTTAATTACGGGTCTTCAATTCGGTTCGTGAGTTTGTGTTCTAGCCGATTTTTTCATTACATGTAGTGTAGACTTGTAGTTTAAAATGTTTATGCTTTGCTTATTTTATCATTATGCTTGTGAGTAGTGTAATTAAGTGGCTTGTTTGAGTGATATTGTGAATTGTGAATTAAGTGTGATTTGCAAAAAGGGTTTTAATTGTTAATATATAATCCTCGCGATATTTAGATTTACGTAGTTTATAATGTTTTGTAAGAAGGCAAAATAGGCCAGGAGAAAAAATAGTCAACTACACATCTAGTAATTTAATATCTTTTTGAAGAGATTTTTGGCAAAATAAAACCAACGTTGTCGAGTATAATTATCTTTTCTAAGGAAATTAATCTCGTTTATAGACCTTTAATTCCACTTAAGGAACTTTTCACGCTACTATATTAGCGCAAGCTAATTGTGAGCATTTATTATCTTTTAATATCAAATTTAAGTATAATCTTGAAGTTTTTAAAATCTTAGAATTTAATATTAGTTTAATTTTTGTGATAAAAAATAGTTTAAATCCAAAACCAACTTTTATGAATCATTCAAAGCTCAATTTTGACATTCCAGTGAATTTACATTCACCTATTACCTAGAGGAGACGATTACCTATGTTGATTACTTTAATTATTCTTTCCTAAGAATAATTTGTATGATACTTTGCTTACGTATACGTATATGTATTTCTATAAATATATATAATATATCCGAGGGTTGTATTTGAACGAACATTAGGGAGGATAGCTGATATTGATGCTAATAAACTGTTGTGGAAACAAGAAGTGTGGTTGAAGAAGTTACTGTTGTTATTGAAAAGGCTAAGTTGGTTAGTGCTGCTGAAGAAACAGTTAATGCCATTGCTACAACTATTAGTACTGCCAGTACAATTCCAGTTAGTGCTGCTACAACTACAACTACAACAACTGCTACAATAACTAATGTTGAAGTTACTTTGGCTCAAGCACTAGCAGAGTTGAAGAGTGCAAAACCCAAGGTTGTTAAGGTTGTGATAAAAGAACCAGAGCAGGGTACAACTACAACAACACCTATAACAATAATATATGTACCAAAACCTCCAAAAGACAAAGGCAAAGGGATTATGATTGAAGAGCTTGTAGTGGAACAAGTGAAGCCTATGAAGAGGGTTGAACAAATAAGACTTGATGGATAATTTGCCTTCAAGCTACAAGCTGAGGAATAAGAAGAAGAAAGACTTGCTAGAGAAAAAACTCATCAAACTGAAGAAGCCAACATAGCTTGGGATGATGTTTGGGCTAAAATTGAAGCTGATTATCAGTTGGCTCAAAGACTGCAAACTCAAGAGCAAGAAGAATTGACTAATGAAGAAAAGGCAAGATTGTTTATACAATTCTTAGAGCAAAGAAGAAAACATTTTGCAGCTAAGAGAGAAGAAGAGAAGAGGAACAGGCCACCAACAAGAGCTCAACAAAGGAGTATCATGTGTACTTATCTGAAAAACATGGAAGGATGGAAGCCCAAAAGTTTGAAGAACAAGTCCTTTGCCAATATTCAAGAATTGTTTGACAAAACAATGAAAAGGGCGAATACCTTTGTTGACTATAGAACTGAGTTGGTAGAAGAGAGTTCCAAGAAGGCTGAAATAGAGCTGGAAGAGAATTCCAAGAAAGTTGAAGTAGAGATAGCACAAGAGAGCAGTTCAAAGAGAGCAGGAGATGAGTTAGAACAAGAGAATGCAAATAAGCAGAAGGTGGATAAGGATAAAGAAACAATAGAGCTTCAAAGTCTAATAGAAGTTGTTCCTGATGATGAAGAGGAAGTAGTAATTGATGTTGTACCTTTAATTACTAAGCCTCCAACTATTGTTGACTGAAAGATCCACAAAGAAGGAAAGAAAAGCTATTATCAAATAATAAGAGCTGATGGAAGTCACATATGTACAGAGTCTTTCGTCAAATGCTTAAAAGTTTTAGCAGGGAAGATTTATACAAGCTGGTAAAAGCTAAATATGGATTAACAAGACTAGTGGAGGACTTAGATTTGATTCTATGGGGAGATTTAAAGACAATGTTTGAACCACATGTTGGAGATCAAGTATGGAAGAATCAAGATAATTACAGTGTATTAGATTGGAAGCTATATGATTCATGTGGAGTTCATTCATTAAGGAAGCAAAATGTGTACATTCATATGTTGGTAGAGAAGAGATATCGCCTTACACCTGCTACAATTACTGGTATGTTAAACAAGAAGCTTCAGGCTGATCATTTCAGTGAAATGGCATATCAACTTCTTAAACTTCTCACAAAACAACTTAAGAATCAATGAAGTGTTTAGAAGCATCCTCATAGTGATTAATGAAGCTTTCAATGATGAAACTTAATATTTTTGAAGAAGAATATCAAGTTTAGGGAGGATTATTAGGATTAAAAGACTTCTTGATGATCTTAGAGTTACCGGTGTTCTTAGTTTGAAAACCCACCCCGGCTGAGTGTGTTTGACCCATGGTTAACCCCAAATGACCCATTTTGACAGCAATGCCAAACACCCCTTTAATTATATAAAAACGTTTTTTAACTGATTTTTTAAAAAAGGGAAAGCTGAAATGTAAGGTTTAGTACTGTGGTGGTGAAGATTGAAGAAAATATTCTAAGTAGTTACTACTGCTTGTACACAGTTAATGCTGCTGGTGTATAAGTTACTACTGCTGGTGTTAAAAGTTAATGCTGCTAGTACAAAAGTTACAACTGCTCAAAGATTAAGACTGCTGAAAGAGTTTCTACTGTCAGAGAAAGGATAAAGACATAAGAAAGGATAAAGATTGTTTGGAGATCAAGATTATTTACCTGATAAGTATTAGTTATTTATAGAATAGATCATAGAGAATATTCTAAATCTTAAGAATATATTGTAAATCGACTAGGACTCCTTGGTGTATAAAAGAGGTCCTAGGGCATAGAGCTGATTGTATCAATAGTTTTCATAGAGTATCAAAACAAAACGAGTCATTCATAGAATTATCATAGCTTGAAGGTCTTTATAACCCTAATACTTTAAGAGTATATGTATTATTTGCTTAATAGTATTGGAGCTTTTATGTTTTGTTGAATTTATTGTGTTTTACTGTTCTATTCTATTGAAATATCTGTCGCTTATTAAAGTGATTAGATTACGACTTAATAGTTTAATACATTCACACTAATGTGTTCTGACTATAGCTGTGTTAGGATTTATCTATTATAACTAAACATTTAAACATGGCTTACGGAATGTTCGATCGCTATAGTCAATGTTAATGTTGGGGCAAACAGGTGGTATCAGAGATATCCTTATGCTCAGTGGTATCAGAGATATCCTTAAGCTTGTTTAAGCTTGTTTAAGGTTTAGTTATTACTAAACCTTAAACAAGTTAATTTCATATGTTGGTAGAGAAAAGATATCCCCTTACACCATCAACAATTACAGATATGCTGAACAAGAAGCTTTAGGCTGATCATTTTTGTGAAATGACATATCAGCTTCTTAAACTTCTTACAAAACAACTTAAGAATCAATGAAGTGTTTTGAAGCATCCTCTGGTTGTGTAGGGGAATTGATGGGCATTTTATAAGACTTCTTCTCTAGGTATTCTTCGTATATTAGACTGAACAAATTATCCAAATCTTCTTTAGATGGAATATTCATGAAATCTGTTGATGAATCATTATTGATAAATCATTATGAAACGGGTTCTACATTCTCATGTTCAAAAGCCATCGCTATGAGCTCATCAAACTTGACATGGATGGTTTCCATAATCTTCTTAGTACGTCGATTATATATACGAAACCCTCTTGATGTTTCCGAATATCCAATAAAGATAACAATGTCTGCTTTAGGTTTCATCTTCCCAAGGTCATCTTAATCATTTGTTGGATAACATAAGGAACCAAACATATGAAAATACTCCACATTTGGTTTTCTATCGCGAAGAAGTTCATATGGAGTTTTGTTATGCCTTGTATGAATTATTGATCTTTTTGAGTAAAGCATGCAGTGGAAACGGCCTCGGCCCAAAGAAACTTCGGTAATCTAGAAAGGATAAGCATTGTGCGTGCAGCCTTGACTAGAGCACGATTGCGTCATTCAACAACAACCATTTTGTTGAGGCATTCGAGCAGTTGATAATTGTTGCGTAATACCTAACTTATCATAATGAGCCTTAAGAGTTTCATTCTTAAATTCAGTGTCGTTGTTAGTTTGAATTTTGTGAATTTTTGCATCGTAATTCAGCTTAACTTGAGCAATGAACCTTTTGATTATCTTAAGGGTCTCATCATTTGAATGAAGAAAATATACCCATGTGAATCGAGAATAATCATCAACCATCTCAAAAATATACTTATTTATGTTGATTGAAGCAACCCTTATTGGAGCGCATAAATCCATATGAAGCAATTCCAACTTAGAATGAGAACTTGGAACTAATTTAGGTGGATGACAAGCTTTCTTGCTTTTTCCTCGCTCACATGGAAAACATAGGTGATCTTTATCATATTTAAATTTTAGAAGACCATCAACCAGGTCATGGTTGGTAAGATCACTTATGGTACCGAAATTAAGATGTGAAAGTCTTCGGTGCCATAACCATGACTTTGTTGAGGTAGCCTTAGACATAAGACAAACAGGTGAAGAAGCAGCCATATCATAAATGGAGATAGTATACAAATTAGATTCATGATCTCCTGTAAGTAGATCATCTCCTTTCAGATTTCGCACGTAGCATGTTTTTGAGTGAAAAGCAACTTCTAGATCACCATCATAGAATTGTCCGACACTAAACAAATTGTTTCCTAGGCCTTTAGCATAATATACGTGACAAACAGTGATGTTGCCTTGTACATAATCGGCATATCCTGTGATTGCGGCAAAACGATCATTCCCAAAGCGGACAGTACCCAGGAATTTCTCAACGTAATTTTTCAGTAATGATCGATCACCCGTCATATGCTTTGAACAACCACTATCAATAATCTACAGAACGATTTAGACTACTTACAACACATGAAGATACTACACATGGACAAGTGGACAATTTGACTACCCATTTTTTAATAGTAGATTTACTATGATTAACAAGCGGAGATGTTTTAACAGGTGACCAACAAAAGTTTGGTTGTGATTCATACCACTTTTTCCAAATTTGACTAGTTTAAATTTTGTTCTTCATGTAGTTGCTAAGTGAATTCGTTCGCCAATTAAAAGCACTAGAAACATTATTTTTTGGCACTTAAGGGAGTGACCGTAGCAATCTTAAATTTGGAAACTACGCGAGTAGTACCTAAGGACATAGATTGAGCTATCTTAACAGAAAACATAGTCTTTGAAACTACAGTAGCAGTATCTTTAAACATAGATTTTACTATTCTAGGAGTAGTGAATGAGGCTCTTTTAACATTCGAATGCACATTCAATTTATATTTCACAAGACAATTATCATGACACGGGATAAGCACATTTTTAGCACAAGTAACACACAATACATTCTTTGCTATAAGAGCATTTTTGATATCATCATTAGTTACAATCTTTTTATCTAAAGCAACATTCTTAGATGTAACATCTGGTTTGTTATGAGACCTATCAGAAAGTTCTACTTTCATTGATGAATGCTTAGTGTTTGATAAGACACTATTCTTGAACGATGAATCCCTATTCGATGGTCTTCTAACACTATAAGTAGCTCTCAATCCTGTAGAAGATAAAACACTCTTAGTTGTATTTGTATTAGTGTCTTGTTTCTTATAACTTTGTACATTCCTGGTGTAGTAAATTTTCGTTTGTTTCAACAACTTGCTTGGGTGAAGTCTGTAAAGTGAATGTGTTTGACAAAACATTTTTCTCTTCTGTTTTAGGAGCAATATCTTTCTTTTGAAAAACTTATTTATTTATTGGTGTAACACAATGAAGATTATTAGAAACATTAGCTTTGTCAAACTTAGTGTTTATAGACTTAATTGTTCAACAGTTTTTAGTTTAGCTTTTAACTCATATATTTTTATCAAAAGATCTTGGTTTTGTGCACGAACAACTGCGTAATCATGTATCTTTTGAGTAACATGCTCAATCAATTCATTAATTTCCCTTTAAGTTTGATATCGTGTCTTTTTGATTGAATCGAAAAGTTTTTGATTTTCTTTTTTGACATTATCTGCTTCCTTTATTAAAGATTGTACTTGAAATTCCAAAGAAACATTCTCACTCTTAAGCTTTTCCATCTTTGATATCCAAGAGGTTTCACAAGCACTTTTCAAAAAAGAGTCACATTTACGTTTTTCTTTTTTATGATGCAATTGTAATTCAAAATAAAGACTTTGTTTTTGACATCTTTAAACATCATTTTCAAGAATGTTTATTCGTTTTTGCATTCCCTCTTGGATTTTAATCGAGTCCATTTGGATTTTCCCAATTTCATCTTGCATATTATTTTCTACACATTCATGACTCAACAACACACAACATTCGATTTCAAGCTTGAGTTTTGCTTCTAAGAGTCGACCTTTCAAAAGTTCATTTTGTTTCCATGTTGCACTAAGATCATTTTTTGTTGAATCAAAAACATCTTTCATTTCTTTTATATCTCTTAATAATTGTTTTTGAAATATTTCAAAATTTAAATGCAACTCATACAGTATTGGTTTTACTTGTTGACAAAAGTTAGTTAACCGTATTTGTTCTGGAGAGGTGTAAAAAATACTTTCTCGTTTAGAATTCATTTGTAATAGCTCAAACAATGTTTTGAGAACATTTTCCATTTTATTCAAATCTACGAGCATTGGATTTGCACGTGGCATTGATTTTATGTTTGGTTTTGTCTCAAAATAAGAATCCGGTGAACTTGCATTTGAAGAATTTTCAGAAGGTATAAAAGAATGTGGAGACTGAAAGGGGGGGGACGGTGGGGCGGGGAGGGTTGAATTTGTTTACAGTTAGTTTATGTTTTAAAAGTTTACTTCTAAAATTGTTACATTCCAATATATGTTCAACCAACCAACAATATGAACCAACAATGTATATATCTACTAACAATCACTAGACAAACAATAAGTAAGAATCACAACAATTTAAAGAGATAAGGAAAGGAACAATCAAACCAAGATACCAAGATTTTTAGTGGTTCGGCTATGATGCTCCTCTTCTCCCTACTCCACTCCCTAAGTATCCCACTCTAGATTTCACTATGTCAACAAGCTCCCTTTAGGCGGAGAAAACCATTTACATTTTGCTTACGTTGTTTTCCGACACTAAGCTAAATGTCGAGTCCTAATCTTAGCTATAACCAATCTACCACTTCACAAGTAATACTTAATCACAAGATCTAAACTATTAGATTTACACTTTATCTGATTTACACA
>BQNB010062723.1:0-14608 GCA_026074375.1 Tanacetum coccineum
TAGAAAAACACCTACCCAAACCCTTTAGTCGGCCCTAGGGTTTGGGGCTTGATAAAAACAAAGTTATGGGGTTGTATTTATAGGCAAACCCTAAACCGACCTTCCCGACGCCGTCGCCAAAATACGTGACGCCGTCACGTCATCATCTTTAGTATGGTTGTAGATTTTCTCGTTCTGAACGCGTGGGCTTTTGAATCGTCGAAATCCGAGTTCGTATGAAGGAGTTATGATCAAAACAATATCAGGTACTTCGCGCGCACGTCGAATGATCATCTTTATCTTGAATCTTCTAAGGTTTCTTTAGGTCGGCTACGTTCTGACGCCGTCACCAAATCCGTGACGCCGTCACCTCAAACATCCTGACGGCGTCGTTTAGTATTTGCGACGCCGTCTCCACACTCTGTTTGCATCATTCTTCAAGGGATTTGGTGTAGAGTCGTAGTCTTGTCTGTTTCTTCTCCAAATGAGCCCAAGTCACGTGTATTTCCTCCAAATGCCATCCAAGTGCTAAAAATACAAAAACAAACGATTAAGCACATAACCTGGGCATATTTGCATGATTTAAAGGGTTAAATGACCCCGAAAAAGTATATAAAATGACACCTCATCATTTAGTTATAAAGTTTTTGTGTATTTTATTGTACTAAAGTTTAAGTAATATTTGCGTTATAAAGTTATTTGGTTATAAATGTTTATTGTATATTTTGTGTATCTTTCTATTTGTAAGTTTTCTTAAAATGGGTTGTAATATTTTTTTGTAGATCTACTGCTCGCCGGAATCCGCCGCTGCAGTTGCCGAATCAGCTGCTGTCATTACCGGAATATAATATTGCATCCGAAAATGTATGATTTGCTTTTATTATCTCTTTGTGAGACTTGTTGGTAGATTGTTTGTTATTTTATCAAAAATAGTTTTGTAGGTAAATATGTTGCGTAAATTGTTGTAAACTAGCAAGGTACCCGCGCAATGCAGAGGCGGGTACCCTGTGACTATATTTTGCGGCGAGTAAATGTTATCTGGTTAAACGTTTTTTAACAACAATTGTACAAATAAATGATAATTTAAACTAAAATAACTTTAACTATTAACAATGCAAAGTATTTCATATCCAAATAAACGTAAGATCCAAACGAAAGAAGAGAACATAAGTAGCATCTTTGAAACAAAAATTAAAATAGACGGGTACCCGCGTGTTGCGGTGATAGGTTCCCGTATAATTAAATTTTCCAGCGAGGGACTAGGTGAGGTTCAAGGGCCGGAAGAATCTTGGATGTCCGAATCTATTGTGTGTGAAATATGATTAGTTTGTGTTGTAGCTTTTTGATTCTTTCATAAACCATGAGTTTTTTATATTAAGATTTTTTAACTGACATTTTAATGTATATCAATAACCTTTTTTCAGTTTTATATGTTACAAATATTGATATGGTGGTTACACATTTTTTCCCATTAAATCACTTATTTATCATTAATATAACCGTTACAAGTTTTGAGGTTACATGATGATATGGGATGTTACAAAAAGGATTATAATAAGTAATGAAAGCATTACTTCTAACGACTTATACTTTTAATGACACATAAATTTTAGGCTTTTAATTATAATATGTATTGATTTCATAGCAAAAGTAAAAAAAATCTATACTAATTTGTTAATTTTCTTTTTAAGTAATGTTTTCTATCTTATTTTTTAAGACTTCTTTTTATACATTGTCCCAAATACATTATAAAGTAGTGAAGAATAACCGTTATAAGTTTTGAGGTTCCATGATGATAAATGAGATGTTACAAAAATGATTATAATAAGCAATGAAAGCATTACTTGTAAATGCTCATACTTTTAATACACATAAACTTCTAGGCGTTTTAATTATATGTGTATGTATTGATTCCATAGCAAAAGTAAAATAAATCTATACTAATTTGCTAATTTTCTTTTAAAGTAATGTTTTTTGTCTTAATTTTTTAAGACTTCTTTTTATAGAAAGTCTTAAATACGTTATAAAGTAGTTAAGATAGTTAAGATGTTTTTTGTATTAAAATTTTAAGACTTCCTTTTATAGGATGAAAAAATATTGTTCATTGATACATTTTTCTAACAATAACTTTACCAAAAAATAACATAGTTGATGGTGACCATGAATGTTACCGCCACGAACCATAATCGTCTCCATCGCAACATTTGTTCGCATCAAAATATGCTTTTCGTAAAAGGTTGTCATCTCTTGTTTAAATTTTGACACCACCAATCGTTGTTCACTTAACTACAATTCACACAAGAAAGAACACTCGACACATAAATAGATTAAAGTAACCGGACTTTGTCAAAAACTTTATACTGCTGCCGTTGGACAAATTAGCAAATTACCACACAAGATTAAGAAACATTTTATTTGTGATTTGTTTCTAAAACAAATAGCAGAAACTTAAAAGAAACCAAAATAAATCTTGAAACTTAACTCAAACTAAAACAAAAATTAAGAAAACGCAACTTGAAACAATTCATATAAGATCAAAAACTCCGGCTACTAAAGCAGTTTTTGATGGAGGTAAGCGGCGCTAGTGAAGATTTTGACAACATCGAAGAACTCCGACAATAAAGGCAGCAACAGATCTGCAGAAAAGAATATCAAAAAAATTATAACTTAGATCTATAAAGAAAATATATACAAATTCATCTAAAAAGGTAAAAAAACCCTTCAATACCTCAAAAGTTTACTGCATATTGAATGCAGGGAGAACAAATTCTAGCAAGAGAGGTTGTGGCGGCAACAGATCTACAAACATTTGTAGTCAAAGACGTTATAAGAAGAAAGTTCTATAAAAAAACCCTTCAAAACTCGAAGAACTGATAAATAAATAATAAACTTATCAAACTAAAAAATGTTATAAAATCAGCGGATTCAGTAGTAAGGTTCGGGTTGTGGTGGGTATCATCGTGAGGATTTCAGTGGTGATGGGTGCCTTGGCGGTGGCGACTGATGGTGGCAAAGCGGTGGTGTATATAGTTGTGATAGGTGCGAGTTTGTGCCTTTAGTGTGAATGAGAGAAAGTTTATGCTTATCAGATTCGGTGTGGAGAGTTTTTATATTGGAATGGGTTGTTACAATTTATATGATTTAAATAAGTTGTTATAACTTTTGGGCTGTTACAAATTACAACTAATATGATTTTATGGGTTGCATTAATATTGTGTATTGTTACAAAATGAGATGTTACAAAATGAATTTCATATTAAGACACTGAATTTTGAGTTATAACTTTTAATTATGTGTATTAACGGAGTTTATATCAAAACTAACATAAATCTTTCTATAACAAAAAATGTTTTGTGTTCTTAAACTTTTTAAGACATCTATTTTTAAAAGTCCCAAATGCATTATAAAGTAGCAGAAATTTATATCGACTATTAAAATATGCAAATTATGCATTTGTTGTAAATTTATAGCTGTGTACAATTCTTAATAATATTTTTGTGTTAAATGTTAAATCTATGTTTGTAAAGTTATTTTTATAAATTGTTAGCCGGGAAATATTAGTTGTAACATAAAATTTTGAATGAAGTTTGAAAATTTTGAAATCTGAAAGATTTTTTTAAAAATTTAAAAGTTTTTGAAATTTGAATTTTTTTATAAAAATTAATTTTATGAAAGTATATAAGGAAAATTTCTACTAAAAGTTAATTACGGCTTGAACTTCAAACACAATTGAAACATGAAACACAATTCTTATGGCTCGACGAAGTATTCACTTTTTTCCTATGGAATGTTGAAAACAAAAAGTTTATCCTTGGAATCTATACTAAATTTGCCCTATTTTTGAATTTTCAACATTTATCTTAAGAAATGTTGAATTTTCAAGT
Source organism: Tanacetum coccineum (assembly GCA_026074375.1). Taxonomy (NCBI): domain Eukaryota; kingdom Viridiplantae; phylum Streptophyta; class Magnoliopsida; order Asterales; family Asteraceae; genus Tanacetum; species Tanacetum coccineum. The sequence goes on from BQNB010062723.1 coordinate 3,864, forward strand.
TACACAAATTAATGCATAGTTTATAACCCATACAAACATAATTAAAACTTGACAATTAAAAATTTTAATATTTTATTTTAGGTCAACCCAGTCTCTAATCGACCCGGTCGAGTCACCGGTTTACCTGTTCGATCATCGGGTCAACCCGGTCGGTCCAGTCACCGGGTTACCGGTTCAATCACCGGGTCAACCTGTTCTTCTACAAATGTTGAAAAGCTATAAAAATGGAAGGTTTTTAATAATTTCGGTAAGAAAGGGAAGGTGGGTTATCGGTTCGACCATCAAGTCAACCCGGTCTCTAATTGTCCCAATCGAGTCACCGGGTCAACACGGGTCTTCTACAAAAATAATTTTTTTTATATATTTGGAATGATTAAGAAAAGGTTTTATATACATCAAAAACCGGGTTGACCCGGGTCACTTCATACCCGATGGGTCTAATCGGATTTCAAAAATATAAAAAATTGTTTAGTTTGACCTATTTTTTCGACAAGAACCGGTTGAACCGGCTGGGACGAACTGGGTTTCAAAATATTATGTTTAATCTCTAAACCATCAAACTTTGACGTGACGAGTAACTTGTACTGTTAGATTTTATCTCATTGTGATGTAATGTTTCACTTTTAATTTAACTAAATGTCTTGTTTGATACGTGTTAAGAATTTGTCGCATTTTACAAGTGTTTGAAATTTCATTTGTGGTAAGAATTTCTCGCATTCAAGTATAAAGCCACAATATTATCAATACTGCATATCGTTAGTTATTGGTCGCTAGAGATTTTCTGTGCGTGCATAGGTTTTCACTTAGTTTAATATATTTATTCAAAGCAGTCTAAAAATAATTGAAAAAATGGATTCAACTATGAAAAAAGTCAAAACATTTAAACGCAGTTAAAGAAATTTTAATATGTTTCCCTTATGAATCAAACGTATTCTTTAAATTCAAAGTCAAAGTATTTAAACGCAGTCAAAGACACATTAATACTTTCCCTATGAATTAAAAGCATTTTTTAAATACTTTGATTAAGTTGTTACATAATGCCATTTATTTTTTATTTAATTAAAAATATGTCATCCAGCTTATTATATTCTAATCTCATTTATGATGATTGATCTAATGGTCCATAAGTTTGCCTATTGTTTTTTACTTTAAAATGTATATCACAACTAGACGAGTACCCGTGCATAGCACCGGTAATTTCTAGCTGCAGATAATTAACGATATTTAATATTGTGGTAAATATTTCTTATAACATTCAAAATAAGCGCTTTTCTAACAAAAATATAAAGAATATATGCAGAAAGTACCCGTAAGAGTTGAGAAGTGAAAGTGAGGGTATATTGAGAGATTTTTTTTTTGTAAAATAACATTTGTGTGGGGAGATATAAAATAGTTTGTGTGGATTTATATGGTGGATGCGGTTACACATTTTTAATAATCATTATCGATAGTAATGATTTTTAACAGTTACACTTTTTAATAGTTATTGAAGGCCGTTACAATGATAAATTAAATGGGCTATTATAATATTATAATGGTATTGATGACTGAATTTATTATTCAAAAATGTTGTTACAATTTATTGTGTTTCATATAATAAAATTCAGTTTTCAATCCTTCTTAAAATACATTAGGTTTTCACTTTTCACATTCACATTTAAGAATTGTAGCAATATCCTTAGGCTTCAGCAAGGTGTCTATTCTGAGGTTTAGGAGAATGAAGCAACCCCGGGTGTGAGTGAACTCCCCCTACTCGTTAGTATAGAAGTATAGATAGATAAAATCACAATATTTATTTCCTTTTTTTGCCTTTTTTATTTAAACCTGAGACAAGTAAAAAAGAAAAAATAAAATAAAATTACATATTAATATATGAATCTTTGATAAAGTTAATTATCATGAAAACTCTAATAGCACAACATATAATTTCACTGGCTTTTTTTCTTTTCTTTTTGCTTTTTCACTTGTGGACCAGCTAGACCTTTAATTTATGACTTACAATAGTGGCGGCATTCGGTGGTAGAGGGGTTTGGTGGTAGTAGGTTTCGGTGTTGATGGGGTTACAATAATGGATGAGCTTGTAGTGGTGGAGTTGGTGAGGGAGTGGAGTTTATAAGCTTTATGAAACCCGCTATGCAATGCTGCAAAGAAACCAACATATATATATACACAGTCTAAAAAATAAAACATACTTTCATCTTTAGGGTTTTGAGAAAAGGAGGCATACCATTTTTAAAGATTTAATCGTAACCAATGTACCAGCCTACAAAAATATGAATAAATTAGTATGAAAAAAAGGGTTATAGAAAGTGGTTTTCGATGATACTATACATGTTATCTAAAAATCGAGAACCAAAACGAAAAGCCAATAAAAGTGTGAATGTGATGAAGCTGGAAGGAAATGAGAAACCCCCCCCCCCTCAATAAAGTATTATGTTTCTGTGAGTTTTTCATGTTCCCTATGTAAAAGGGGATTTACTAACAATAGTCAATCGAAATTTATGGGCCTCTATTAATTTCGTTCATAATAGCCTCTTGTATTATAGAAATTAGTGGTTACTGAAAAAACATTAAATGCAGTCATTTAAATTGAACAATTATATAACTTAAATTTATTTACGTTTTTATAATAATTTTGAATTATTTGATGCAATTATATAACTTAAATGTTAAGTTTTTAAAATATTATCATTACATGTTTATAAACCCTAAACCCTAAAATAGCAAGATTTCATGCATTAAATTTGTTAACATTTTTTATTTTCGCAGTTTTTCAAATTTCAAGAGAATCTTAAATTCTCTTTATAAGTAGTATAGAAGAAGTATATATATAAATAACGCTCCCCTGTAAGAATAACCATAACTGTTTGTTTTACAAGAATATTTGGCAACACATTGTTTTTTTTCTAGTTATTGTAAAAGTGTAAATAATGTAAAGCATACCGCTAACATTAAATGTTCCTTCAAGCACGTTTGAAACTTAACTTTTTATTTAAGAAAACACCAATCATTTTGATTGCTTGTTTCAAAACAAAACTTTCAATCATACTGTAAATCCTGAACGATACAAAATTAGTTGTAGATTTTTTAATTACATAACAGCCCTTAAGAAACCGATTAAATCACGAATTCACTGTCAATAATATAGATTACTGGTGAGTTATGTGGTTTGTTAAGACCGATTCATCCATTATGACCAAGATTTAAAATGGGTGTGGAATATTGGCAACTTTTGCCAGAGGTCTCATAGTTTGATTAAAGTGCAGGGGTCATTCCTGCATTTATTTCTATAGTTTGGAGTCTTGTGTATGTCTGAGTCTATTTAGTAGGTTATCTAATCTTCAAGGGGTGAAGTGAAAGTATTGGGCCTATCTAAGCCCCCTTTTCCGGCTCTAGATCCTATCTAATCTTCGAATGTCGTTTTAGGGGTTTCAAAACAAACTTTCAATCATAACAGTAATCCGTGAATGTTACAAAATTAGTTGTATTTTTTAATAACATAACACACCCATAAGAACCGATAAAATCACGAATTCACTGTCAGTTAATATAGATTACTGGTGACGTATGTGGTTTGATAAGACCCGATTCATCCAATAGACCAAGATTGTACAAAGGTGTTGGAAATATTGGCAACTTTATGCGGTCTCATAGTTTGATTAAAGTGCAGGGGTCATTCATGCATTTATTTCTAAGAGTTTGGAGTCTTGTGTATGTCTGAGTCTATTTAAGTTTACAGAGTGTCTTAGTTTTTAAGATTTGACAAAATACATTCGTTTTTCTTAATTTACCCTTTGCTAATACTAATACAATTCAGTTACCGGTATATTCTCTTTTTGTGATCATGACTTTCATGCGATTCGTCTATAATCTAAAACTGAAACCACCATTTCTCGAACCCTTATCCCTTTGTAACATGATCAGTTACATTTATTTTTACTAATTACTGATGATATAGTATATTGTATGCTTATATAAAAGCGGAGGGGTGAAGGCTGTGGGTCTTACACTTTTTATAAGAATTTACAAACTATCTAGACGGCGGGGAGTAAGCTATATGTATGGAATGAGGAGATTTAGCGAGCGCGCGAGAGAGAGCGGAGATGAGCGGATAAAGGGAGCGAACAGGGTATGACAACACAGATGGCTGTGGATATTATATTACGTGGTGGGTAAGCTTTTTGTAATTAAAAGGTCGCCAGTTTGTAAAATCCCATATGTATATCTATTTTTTTATTGAATTTAATGAATAAAATTAGTTTGGTGTGCAAGTGTTCCATGATCTAATTGGTATTTCTAATGGAAACAATCAAAGAGTAATAGAGTTTCAAAGATGTGCGTAGTTAATTCCTTTTTGTTGCTCTTATAAAAAATATTTAACAATACGAAGTAAGAAATACGAGTATGTAAGTTACATACTCGTGTTTTAAAACCCTAGTTGACTCGGTGTGTTGAACCGTGAACCGGTGGGGTACCCGGATGCCGGTTTTGGCCGAAAAACCCGGTTGAACCGCCGGTTAAACCGGTTGAACATTGGCTCGGTTGCTCGACCGGATCAATTAAGAAACCGGTTTTTAAAGCATTGTGTGGTGAGACGTTGTTTATTGACAGAGAAAAGAATGCTTTCATGACGTATATTAGGAATAATATTAAGAGTTGTATCAATTGTTTAATTGTTGCCAAGCATTCCAATAAAATGATTGGGCTTAATTTTAGGTCTACTAATTAGGCATAATTATCAAAACTCTTTCTTCAAATCTTTTTGCTTTTTAATTTTTTTTATCGAAATCTATTTTTTAGAAAGGCAAAACAAAAGGCGCATGCAGGAATCGAAAGAGTCTAAACAAGTTAATCTTTATCAAGCAACTCGAGCTCGAGCTTTAGCTTGACTCGATCGAGTCTAGCTTTTCTCGAGCTCAAGACCAATTCCGATCCCAATAAATAAGCTCAAAACACATAACGAGCCAAGCCGAGCCCGAGCTTTTAATAGGTCGAGATCGAGATTTTATCGAGCTTTTGGAGCCTTCGAGTACTGTTATATATTTATTATAAATATTTATATACACAACCATAAGGCTAACGTAAATGTTGAAATAATAATCAAATACTTGTAGAAAGACAATTTAACCCCAATTCTTCCGTAAGTTTTGTATAAGTCCCTTGCACTTGAGCTTATCATGTATTTTTTAAAATTTTAAATTTATTGATAAGCCTGACAATCAAGCTTAATGTTTATATATAAATTCAAGCTTTTCAAGCCAACTTCAAGCTTTACTCGAGCCGAGCACAAGCTTGAATGTTTAAAGCTCGTCAAGCTATCAAGCCAAACTCAAAACTACCTTATAATTTTCAAGCCAAGCTCAAACCCTATCAAGCTCGAGCTCGGATTGACTCAATTACACCTCTATTTGGAAATAGAGGTTCTATATAAACCATACTACCACAAGGCCAAGCCTATTTTAGTGCTTGTAATTTATTTCTTAATATCCTAATATTTGCAAAGGGCCGAACCCACTTCGTAGCCGGGTGTGGCACGGGCCACGCCCTATTTTGAGTTACGAAGTGTAACCACTTTCCAAAAAGTGTCGGTTTTTTTAGTACGTGCAACCCCCTATAATGTCTTTTGACTTGATTTTAGCCCTAAAAGTCTTTATGATGCAATATTTGGTACATATAATGAAAAAATCTAAAATAGTTGTGTAAGACCCTTCCAAAAAAAATTTGTGCAACACCCACGTGAAAAAAAAATTAGCATATCGCGGCTAAGAATAGAATTGTAGATATTTATCATTTGTTTGTTGTTATTGATTGTATGAATCTTATCTATAAATAGCTCATTGTAAAAGTTTGTGCTGAGTTCATATTATTTACAAGTCAATGTATTGGGGGCTGAAATCAAAATTTTCAATCCAGTAGGTGTTTGTTTAAGCTTATTTGTGGGCTTATGACTCCATATTCTAACTAATTCGTTTAACGTGAAACGTGGTCAGATATGTAAGAGTATATATGGAACGGATCAAGTTGCTAGAAAGATACAACATTATCACCATCATCGTTTTTGATGAGGCCCCTATTCCGGCCAAGGGTGGCGAATCAGACTCCCGCAAGAATTATATATTTTCAGTTTATTTATATTAGACTAGCCTATAGACATGGATTATTAAGGGTTTTGAACTAAGATATTACAACTGATTTTTAACCACAGAGAAAGGGAGTAGCATATAAGAAAAGCTATACATTATGATAAGATCGGAAAAAGATTCCGCACTGAGAGTGAATACAAAAACGGGTGACAGAAAACACCCGAAATGGTGCACGAAGTCATTAAGGTATTAGCTCCTCCTTCCATAAGAATTCCCTGTGTTTAATAAATTGAAATTGTACTTACGACATATTCTCATTATGAAGGAGTTGTAACTACAAGATATCCAGTTTGTAGTTTCACCTAATGAAGCTGATGCACAGTTAGCACTTATGCAAAACAACAAACTTATTGATGTTGTTATATCCGACGACTCAGATATGGTTGCTTATGGCTGCGACAAGGTAACTTTTTGAAATAATATGTATACTAGCTTCATGACCCGTCCGATGGACGGGCTAGCTTCATGTGGTTCTATGTTTTAGGAGAATACGTGACGTAATATAAATAGATACATTAAAGTGTCAAAATTTCTACCGACTCCCAGTTTTCATGCATTAATACCCCTATAAATGAAAAGGTACTGATATAACAGAAATTCCATTGACTAAAGTGTCAAAATTATTGACGGTTCATTTGTTATAATGTTTGTCATTTGGTTAATTTAAAGCATTATGATATGACATTTGCTAACTGATCATTAATCTAGTGCATCTTGCTTTGCCACAAAACAAATTCAAAAATTCCATCATGATTAGTTCATACACTTCTAAACTTTCACTAACGTGGAAGTAGCGTATCTGTGAACTTACAAAGAGTCTTCGGTTTGAGTGCCATTTCTATTTCCATTAGCCTTCTTAGCCTAAAACTAACATACAAAAAAATTTACATTATGACATAAATTGGGAAAAAACTGCATATTGGGCAAACAAATAGCCCATATCAGTAGCTTGAGAAGCTTTTGAATAATGTACTTTCAGAGAGCAAACACGATGAAACCTATAAACAGATTTTAAAACTTTGTATTGTAACAAATCCATGAAATACTTAAACCTTTGAAACCATTAAAACAAACACTAAATATTAAAATTTTTGTATACATCCCCAGGTCAAAGTCTTATATTTGTTCAAGAAATCATCAACATAAAACTTATTATAGAAGTAGATTCAATGCGTTTTTCTTTCTTGCATTACAAAGAGCATTACCCACTGTAATTATTCATGTTTTAACATGATGCAAAAAATGGTTTCTATGCATTCTATTTGAATCACGATGACAAAAATTCTTTGACGGGTCATTTTCAGTCCAGCTGTACTTTTTTCATTATGAGCACTTATGTTTGTTTCTGAATTTATTTATCTACAATAGTTTCTCATTATGATGTCCTAAACCCTGTTAGCTTAATTATATTCATGATGCTAATTATTCTATAATTATAATTAAGCTTGCATTAGTAAAATGATCACAAGATTTTCTATTTCTTTGTATGATGTGAAGAAAAAAAACTCTAATTCTTAAAAAAAGGCAATTGAATTGGTCTTCTTCAATATAGTCATGGCAACATAGTTACATGCATATTATAGTCAGGTATGTTTAAATTAGGGTTTTAACTCCAATAATTTTAATTACATGTAAGACTCTAATTTTGGAGCACATTTTGCAGCATAAAGTTTCAAACTGTTGATGACTGATCATAAGGATTTTTTTCAAGTGTGATTTGATCCCACAAGGTTCTTAGTTGGTCCAAGTATTGTTTGGGTAATACGTGAAGTTAGACTAGCATCCGCGCGCATTCGTTGGACGTGTTTGTGTGAGCACTTGTAGAGGTGACATCTTAGTAACTTTGTTTCATTACATTTGTTGTTGACTTCAAGGGTTAGTTTCCTATGTTTCTTTTGTTTATTTATTGTGTGGTTAATCATATACACCTTACTTGATCCATATCCGCTGCGTACTCGTAGTGTTAATGGTTAACATAGTTCTTAAATCTCAACAGTATTTATAAGTATGATATGCTTTGACAACCTCCTCAATATATAGGTTAAACCCCGGTTTTTGTTCAACGAAACGAAGCTTCTATAATGAATGCGTGTAACTTTTCCCCACCACCTACTCTTTAAGTATGTTTTCGTTGCTACCTCTTAGACAGCGGGGGGAATAGTCACACAAAAAAGATTAAAAACCTGAATAGGACCTATTGATGTTCTATGGATTGTAACCGCTTAATGATGAGGAATTAAGTGTGATAATGAGACTTAATGATGAGGAGTTATAAGTGATAATGAGACTTGATGATGAGGAGTTATGAGTCATAATGAGGCTTAAAGATGGAGGTTTTCTTTTCTTATCATGAGTGGGGGGTTTAGAGGCTATAAATACTCTACCCCTTAGCTCATTTACAAAGGAAGAACAAGCCTCAAACACTCCAAAATCAGATCCCTCTCATCCCTCTCCATTAAATCAGCCGAATAACTAAAACCCTAATTAGGGTTCTTTGATTTTCGGTTCTGCTCAATTTTGTTAATTCTTTAAGTGTTTTTCAAGTGTGATTTGATCCCACAAGGTTCTCAGCAAGTCCAAGGGTTTGGTTTACCAGTTGTCAAGGCGTGACAACAATTAGAAACACATAGGGGTGTTTGGTATACAAGTATTGTTTGGGTAATACGTTAAGTTAGACTAGCATCCGGGCGCATTCGTTGGACGTGTTTGTGTGAGCACTCGTAGAGGTGACATCTTAGTCACTTTGTTTCATTAATTTGCTGTTGACTTCAAGGGTTAGTTTCTTATGTTTCTTTTGTTTATTTATTGTGTGGTTAATCATATACACCTTACTTGATCCATATCCGTTGCGTACTCGTAGTGTTAATGGTTAACATAGTTCTTAAATCTCAACAATATTTATAAGTATGATATGCTTTGACAACCTCCTCAATATATAGGTTTAACCCCAGTTTTTGTTCAGCGAAACGAAGCTTCTGTACTGTATGCGTGTAACTTTTCCCCACCACCTACTCTTCAAGTATGTTTCCATTGCTACCTCTTAGACGGCGGAGGGGAGTAGTCACACCCCATGAGGACACAAAGCATTCTAAAATCATCCAAAGGCTGGAAAAATCAAGAAAACTTACAGCCTTTTGGGTCACTTGTTTGTTCTTGTTAGGATCTCAAGTGACCCAAAAGGCTGTAAGTTTTCTTGAATTTTCTAGCCTTTGGATGATTTTAGAATGCTTTGTGTCCTCATGGGGTGTGACTACTCCCTTCGCCGTCTAGCAACGGAAACATACTTGAAGAGTAGGTGGTGGGGAAAAGTTACACGTATACATTACAGATCCTTCGTTTCGCTGAACAAAAACTAGGGTTAAACCTATATATTGAGGAGGTTGTCAAAGCATATCATACTTATAAATACTCTTGAGATTTAAGAACTATGTTAACCATTAACACTACGAGTACGCAGCGGATATGGATCAAGTAAGGTGTATATGATTAACCACATAATAAATAAACAAAAGAAACATAGGAAACTAACCCTTGAAGTCAACAACAAATATAATGAAACAAAGTGACTAAGATGACACCTCTACGAGTGCTCACATAAACACGTCAAACGAATGCGCCCGGATGCTAGTCTAACTTCACGTATTACCCAAACAATACTTGTATACCAAACACCCCTATGTGTTTCTAATTGTTGTCATGCCTTGGAGCTTATGAAATATAAGCTGAATCACAGCTCACAAGCCCGAAAATAAGCATAAACAAACACCCCTTTAGTCTGAATCCACACACATACCTTTTCAGTCCAGTTTTAAAGAACCCTAATTAGGGTTTTGGTTATTTGGCTGATTTAATGGAGAGGGAGGAAAGGGATATGATTTTGGAGTGTTTTGTTCTTCACTTGTAAATGAGCTAAAGGGTAAGGTATTTATAGCCTCTAAACCCCCTGCTCTGATACCAAAATGTTAGAACAGGGCTAAGAGGGTATATGAAAAGAGAATGATAGGTATGATTTATTGAAGAACAATGCAGAATCTGAACATAGAAACTTCAATGAAATCAACTAGTCCATATGGAGAGGACCAAACTCCTAATACATCAAAGAGTAGATAATTATTCGATGCCTTATTCTTAGTCTACTGCCCAATATATAGATAGTAGTAAAAGTAACCGAAAATACTAATAATGACAATATGCTGAAATTGGGGAAACTCCTGCTTAAGACCAGGGAAGTCAAAGTCAAAGTGCTAAAATCAGGGACTCATTTATGCCTTGTCCTTAATCTTTTCATTTGATAGCAGATTCTTATCAGTACTCACACATTTCTAGTTGTAATGGTGCGTATCCAACTACCATAATCCAACAGCTCCCACTTGGGAGTTGGAGTAGCAGACAGCACATATACTAACGATGAAAATGTCTAGCAACACTCACATTCGTTTTTAAAACTACAAATATCTAAGATCAAGTTTCTAAGTAGCATGGTTACGTATCTCTTGCTATAATCATCCCTTTGTTTAGATACCGTTAAACCATGGATATGGATCCTAACTCATTCCATAGAGTTTAACCACTTAGATTCTCGTTATTGAATTTAATACAGAT